>JADLZN010010029.1:0-17608 GCA_018155175.1 Sinocyclocheilus anophthalmus | reverse complement strand
AAGTAACTTACAATTGAAAAAAATAAAATAAAATGTAGAGGATTTACAAGCAGAAATGTGAAACTAGTATTTTTGTAGTTGTCTGAAGCGAAAATAGAACTGTTTTAAAACTTTTGGGAAAGTCTAATAATTTCCAGTCATTTGTTGATAATGAGACTACAGCTTCACTCACCCTCCACTGAATCTTCACAGCGCTCGTTGAAGTTCTCGTAAGAATCCCAGCGAATCAGAGGATCTTGGGTATTGTAGTCCACAGAAACACTGGGCCCGTTCTCAAGGTGGTCCGTTCCTATGACAGAGCATCCAGACTCAGAAGCTGCTAGGCTCAGTTTACGTCCTATTTCCCAATATTTCTGTGATTTATTTAATAGCTGAACATGAATGACGATAAATAGAGTTCTTACCTTGGATTTTTTCTGGGCCGAAAGAAAAGACAAATTCCACTTTTCCATATTCAGGAAATCTGTCATCTGAAAAAAGAAATGGACTGATCAAGCCAGTGTCACCAATACAGCTGATTTAATTCAAACAAAAGAAAACATGAAACCAACCAAACATAGTCTGAGATGTCACAGCATAGCCAAAAGTATGACTATACAAGGCAAATCCAGCATACCTTTAAATGTTTCATCAAGCTCATCTTTGCCGAAGATGATGCCCAGATCATGAACAGCACAGGTGTGAAACTGCACTCTGAAGATGACATCACGGGACGGGCTGCGGAAGCGCTTGTGGTAACACTTGAGCTGTAGACGACATGAGAAACCACACGTCACATTACAGCAACAGGTGAAACACACACAGACCTGAAATGGTAAAAGAAATCATGCACTATTACGAACCGAAAATATGCTGGATTTCAGCCAGGCAGAACAAGGTCATACAAGAAAACACTTGAAGCATTACAGTTATAAACAACCATAAATGTTCAGGTTAAACACAGGTTAAGTTTGATTAATAATAATGTTGATTACCACTAAAAAATAATTTTGACATTTGCAAATTAATAAATTATTATTATTATTACCAATAATAGTTAAAACAATCAAATACATTATAACATATTATTAAACAATTAATACTAAAAACACATAATCATCAAAATAATTTTATTATTTATTACAAATCTGGTTATACATCAATAAATAAACACACAGAAAACAGATTGTTTTGTTGTGTTTTTAATTAATTAACAAATAAATAAATATTTGCAGTAACTTTCATACAAATGTAGCAACACTTTCAAAGATTTACGAACAGAAATGTGCAAGTGATTTTTTTTTTGTTATTTATAAGTTAATAATACTGTTTACTACTTTTCTAAAAGGATGAATTTCTGGTTTGCATTGCTGGTATAATTCCTGTGAGTGGAGTTTGCTTCACTTAAACTTGTAACCTCAATTTATGCTTCTTTGTTTTCAGCTGAGGGATGAGTTGAAATGACTTTCTGTCAGTAGATCTTAACTTGTATTGAACCCAGAACATTTCTTTAAGAGCAAGGCAAATCCTTCAAATGTAATCTCGCATCAACACACGCACATTCAGCACAGAAAGTTCTATTCATGAGCTTGGAACAGATTGTTTGAGTGGTTTTGGATGCTGGTCGCCTCGTCTTCCCATGGTGCAGCAGAGCCAGAGATATCAGTATAGTGAAAGTATGTAAAACAACAGAACCTCTCCAAAACCCAGACAATGACATAAAAATGTCCTCACTGGCCACTGAGGAAACTGTAGCCCTCTTTCTTTTGCCCAAAATAACTATAATTAACCTACTTAACTTGGGGCAGATGGACATAAAATTTACAGCTTTTAAGTTCAGAGAGTGAAACAAAACAAACATGACTGAATTGAGCAAGATGGGGACTGGCAGAGCGTCCTGCGGTTTTCCCAAAATGCAGCAGAGGCTCAGCCGCACACATGGGGGGGTCCGCCTCGGAAAAACGTATCTCAGCAAGTTACAATTAACAAAATGAAGCTTATAAAAACCAAGCATTTATCTAAGACTATAAAATAAAATGCAATAAAATAATGACGGAGATTAAACAAAGGGGATGCATAGAGTGCCACATATTGAGAAATTCATGTTCATTTTAAAATTCTAATTTAATTCCAAAACTTTTTCGCCCAAATTATACTTGTAATTGAATTTTTAATGAAAATAAATGCAAAATAGAAGCATTTTCAGTTGTTATCTCAAACTTTTGGACCCCTTTGGGAAGCTTTTTTAGTGTTAACCGTATATTGATCTACAAAATGCTTTGGCCGAAGTGCAATAAAATTTTGTGGTTTGTATTCGTGTTAGGTCCATCTTTCCAGAGGAGGACATCATAAGCTACATGCACCTTTAAAGGAATTAAATTCTAATAACAGCATTTATGACAACGTTGATTACCAGAAAATCATTTTCATTTGAAAATCGAAACAAATGCTGTTGATTTAACTTAATTTTGAACCCAGAAAATTACTTCTAACGCCTAAACAGAACAATCTCGAACAGTAGCCGATTAAAGGCATGAAATCGCCTGAGATGGGAACTGCGAAAAAACGCAAGAGAACGAGTTCGCATGTCAACAAACGATTTGCGTAATTTGAGCTCTAAGAGAAAACATGTTCTTCTTTAAAGTCCTTTGGTGAACATGGCGCAGAATAGAAATGCAAAATAAACCATTTCACTCCACACCTGATTGTGGGTCAGATAGGAAACTTGGTTCTTTTTTCCCCAAATTACTTTCAGCTGAAGGAGAGAGGTTTGCATGTTAGAACATCACTGACATGTGCCAAGCCTGTGTTCACACACTTGGTGGTGGTTGTTGCTCAAGAAACTTTTATAATACAGAGGGCTGTTTCAATTACATATATCACGCATTTGCAAACCTGCTGCTATTAATGAATGAAATGAAAGAAAAAAAAACAATATACAGATGAACTGCACAAGAAAAAGAAAGAAACAGTCCATTCCTTAATCATTGTGTCAGGGAGTGCGAACAATTCATCATTCATACCTCATGAGGAAGGCTTTACCTTCAATGTAATCAAACTAGCATTTGGTTCAGGTTTGATCACAGTTCCCATTAATTCATCATTGCTGACAGTAACTCAGAGTGAGGGGAAGTGCTACCTAAACTCTGTTCCCGGAAAACAGGCCCACATGGAATCTGTGGCTGCAGTAATCCACAGAAAGCTCTTCATACGTCCACAAAATTGGAACATCCAATCATTCAAAAAGTTTTACACAACCTCTTGTGTTTTGGTTTTACATATTTGGATAATTTAATCATGTTTCACAAACATACCATTGTCAGCCACGTTTTAAGGTCATGAGCTTCAACACATTATACCATGTAAAAATGAAAAGAAAAGAAAAACAAAGACAATTTCACAGTTTTTCCTTAAATTCTAAAAATGTATTAAAAAAAAGGCCACAGATTCAGACAAGACCTGCCAGTAAGTCAAAGTGACTTTCCTAAAGAAAAAATAAAAATAATAATGAAATACATAAGCAAGTTATTAAAAAAGCCAAACTGATTAGGGGTGTGAACCTACACTGGTCTCACGTTTTGGTTACGATTATCATGTCATCGATTCGGTTCAATTCGATATCACGATGCATCACAATGCATTGACAATGCACTGCATGCCTCAATTTTACTTCACATTTATACAATTTTGTCAATAAATACAAGCAGTCAGATATATGAACTGTATCTGACCTGGTTTCTTAAGTTAGTGGTATTACCCCCTGCTAGGAATGTGCCATTTGAAACGAGGCATTGGAGCTTGTGTCGAGAATAAATGGGCGTGCTAGATGAAGCCTCGATCCGAAGCTTGTGTTGTTAATTGTCATAGAAATCACGTGACCAATGACAAATGAAGCTTCACTTTCTGTCCAGTCACGTGCGCGATTCACTTTGCGTGTCGAAATGTTCGATCCCCCAGATCTTACTTTATGAATAAGTTTTAATTCGGACTTATTCAGTTACATTTTAGATACACAGTCATACAAGTAATATGAAGAATACAAATTATTTCAGAAAAATTCTATATTTGTCATATGCAATTCATATGAGTACATCATTCTTCTATTACATCATATTGATATTCGTACTGGTATTAAATTGCACAGTTTAATGGGTAAATTAATTTATCAGACACAGAAATTCAACAAAAATAAACACACACACTGTTAGGCTTTTATTTGTGCATGTAACTTGAACCGATCTGTGGAATACGTGGTAGATGCCTCGTCCTACGGAGTGTCTTTCACAGGCTTTTGGCTGCTATATTTTTATGAACCACCAGATGGCGCTGTTTTCGAGACACTCGAAACTTTGAATCTTTTCCGAAATAGTCAGAGGAAAGACTCAGTGCTTCATGAGGCTTCATTTGCCCATCCCTACCCCCTACATATTTCATTGTGCGTGACATGATTTACACACAGCGTGTGTCTTCTCCAGGTCGTGCTCAGGTTGTTCATAAAAGTCGAAATGTGGCCAGATGTCGGCTTTTAAAGTATTTGGAGCATTTTTAATTACTCGCATTCGCGTCTCGCCTTCCTCTGCCATTAGGCGTGTTCGATTTGAAGCAGCGCTGCGCAGGATGAGTGTATGACATCAACTGCGAAAGCATAAGGATCTGTCTGCTCTCTTATCGCTCTCGCGGTACTTCGTCATACACTGATCCTTCTGCGCAGCGGCGCTTCAAGCCGAACACACCTAATGTATGCTACCACGACAAAGCACGCATGCGACAAATGACATCAGACCCACCAGCCATCACGCCCCTACCGTTCCCTACATCGCGTTATCGGGTTTACTGAACCGATACCGAATGTTTCTTGCATCGCGATGAATCGACGCCGGAAACGAAATGCGACCACCCCTAAAAAACTGAGTTATCAATAAATACAAATCACTACTAACTACCTAAAATAAAATAAGTTAAGAAAAAATAAATAAAACGAAAAAACAACAAAACGGTAGGCGTGCCACAAGTTTGTGAAAATTTCCAAAGGGTAATTGCCCCCCGCGGACCTAAAAAAGGTTGGGAAACACTGCTTTCGAGTAATTTGCAGTAAATTTCGTCACCGCAACACCCGCCACCGTACCCCCAGTGAGCACGTACTGAAGATTCGGAAAATACACCCAATGCGGTTCCAACCACAACATACCTATAAAAAAATGAATAGAGCAATATGCATTTTGCTGTTTTCTCCTGCGCCATCGTTATTAAGCAACGGTGCAAGGCTGTCTCCAACAGAGAACTGTGCTTCAGAAACTCTCTAAGAGGAAGGCAAAGAAGTCAGAACTGTGACAAGCCTAATGATGTGACCTTTCACCTCAGAGACCTTTATCGCTCACCTTGAGTTCAGCCACCTGGGAAGAGATGTGCCACATGAGGCTCTCGCTGAGGAACTTCATCCCGTACGGACCCAGCAGCTCAGACAGGGAACGCATTTCTGAGAGAAAAAGACAAGAGCTTTCAGACGTGCTATGACAGTTTGAGTGTGGATATAATCACGTCCAGCTGAGGATTGTGTAATGATTCTAAACAAGGAAACCCTTTATTCAAAGTGTCTTTGTGGAGTGCTTTTTCTCCTCACCAGATATGTCAGAATACTCCTCTGCATTAAAGGTGAGCTCATTCTCTGTGGGCAAGTTAACGAAGGCCTTCATGGCAGGAAAGTAAGCGATGTGACCGTTGCTAACCTGCCGCAGTAGAGTCTCCAGATACCTGCGCACAGATTAACCCAAACCAAATTTCATTATAAGACATCATAGGAACCTCTTTATTTAGCTATTATTTTTAAAGACTATTACAAAATATCACACAATTTTCCATCCATGTTTTAATTTAACTTGTTTGAATCTGTTATGTAGCACTTTGTTTGCCAAAAACATGAAATTATTTTTTTTAAATATCAAATTGTTTATGTTTTATAGACTAATTCAATTGCTAAAGTTTTACGCATCCATTTAATTTCCACCATTTGCTGTGTAAATGTAATAAATCGTAAAAAATAAAAACACAGAAATCCAGAAAATGCAAACACCAAACACAAAACTTCTGAAAAAAAGCATTCATAGGGACCGATTATTGTTTTTATAACGCCGTTTTAAAATTTATGAATTATTGTTAAATGTTAAAGTTAAATATGATACTATTAATGTTTAGATTTTTAATTATTAAAGTAAATTAAACCATTAAAAAAAGGAAATCACAAAAATTAAAAATAAGAGTTTCAGTAGTCCCTTGTTATATACTTCAAAAAAGCATTAACTACTGTAAACTATTAATTAATATATAACGGTTTAAGTTTAGTCAAGGCTTTGCATTAGGAGTGCTTTTTGTTGCTTCCTATGTAGGTCACTTAAGAGGTTCTACTTCTGTTAGGATGTCTTAAGACCCCGATATACTTCAAACGAAATCAAAGAACAAACTGATATGTCATTTCGAACAAAATCAGGTTGAAACCAAGTTTGTTTTGAGTTCGTTTCGGCAGATCGAAACCGCTCACCAAAGCGAACTTTCTGGGGGAGTTTGTTTTGGCTCCTAAACACCTTTGAGCTACCACTGGTCCGTGGCGATTACGCAATTGGTGGGTGTATTCTTGAACTCCACCTTCTTTGACGGGCGATTTTTTTTTCCCGGTTCGTTTCTCATTCAATGGAGGAGAAAAACATCTTCATGTCACTAGCAACATAAATACACTGTGTCGAATAGCTGAACTGCCACAGATATAGCCGCACCTGTACGATCGCTCGCGGAGAGACTCAGAGAAAGCATTTAATTCCTAGAAAAAAATTGCAACGAAACTTGATGTCGACGACCCGGAGTTATGCAAAAAGCGACGTAGAGAAACATCAGATGCAAGTTTTCCAAAGCCATGAAAAGGATGAAAGGAAGGAGTAAAGATATAAGGTAGCAAGTACCAAATACATGTGTTTCAAATAAATGTGTCGCGACACGTTTACATTAATCTACACCCCGCCTTGGAAGTGTTGGAATGTTCCAAAACAGTATACCGTCGCTCAGCCTTTTTGAACTTCTTTTTGCCCGCAAACGAAGACGAGAACGAACTAGTTTAAGTATATCGGGGGGTCTTAGAAGGCAGCAGCCTATGCGGCAGTTTATACTGGTTTTGGAACAGAAGCCATTAATCTCACTTGTGGCTTCTGGAATGGGTATGTAGAGGTCTCACCAGTTTGTTTGGGCTGGTGATGGTTGTGGTTATCCGGGTGGCGAGGTGTTGGGTCTGCTGCAGCAGCACATTGTTGAACACTCTGGTGATGTCAATCTGCACGTAATTCTCGATGGACTGCAGCACTGTCATGTAGGCCCGCACGCTGGTGAGCAGCTCTGACGGTTTGGCAATCTCCTGTGTGGCCTGGTTGTACATGGTCATCCCGACTATGGACCTGAGAGACAGTTACAGAAATGGTCAACAAGAATGAGTAACAAAAATTAACTGCTCCTACTGACTTTAGCAATTGTCTCTGGTTTTATTGCACAATTGGTGCATGTAATGCTAAAGGAACAAACTTGTTAATATTTTATCAAAATGCATCCTTCTACACCTCAGAAAAAACATTTCGGCTGATGTAATCAAGACCAAGCAGCAAGAAAAAAAAAAACATATAAAAAAATCAATCTAACTGAATAAACAATCCAATAAAAAATCCCAATGGATAAAATCCACTTACTATTTTACATAATTTCCTACTAAATGTTCAGTTTCACTCAGAAATATTTCCCATTTAAAAGTCATTAAACCCAACATGAAATACTGATTGCATCCCATTAATTAATAAAGCTAAATTATATAAATGATAAACAATCGGTGCTATTTTAGCATCACAGAGATACTATTATAATTTTCAATTTATATTTTGAATCAGTTTATATTTTCGGTTTCATTTTAATTTTAGTTGATTCTGTTGTGCGTTTTTGTAATTTGTAGTATATATATACAGTTTTACTGTATTGGGGGGTCCGCGGGGGGGCCAAAAACCAGTCAGTATCTGGTGTGACCACCATTTGCCTCACACAGCGCAACACATCTCCTCGCATAGAGTTGATCAGGTTGTTGAAAAAAGCCTGTGGAATGTTAGTCCACTCCTCTTCAATGGCTGTGCGAAGTTGATGGATATTGGCAGGAACTGGAAAACGCTGTCGTATACGCCGATCCAGAGAATCCCAAACATGCTCAATGGGTGACATGTCCGGGGAGTATGCTGGCCATGCAAGAACTGGGATGTTTTCAGCTTCCAGGAATTATGTACAGATCCTTGCAACATGGGGCCGTGCATTATCATGCTGCAACATGAGGCGTAAAACCAACACAGCATTTCATAAAAAGAACATCATACCAACAGTCAAGCATGGTGGTGTTAGTGTGATGATCTGGGGCTGCTTTGCCGCTTTAGGACCTGGACGACTTGCCGTAATTGATGGAACCATGAATTCTACACTCTGTCAGAAAATCCTGAAGGAGAATGCCGGCCATCAGTTTGTGATCTCAAGCTCAAGCACACTTGGGTTATGCAGCAGGAAAATGATCCCAAACACACCAGCAAGTCCACCTCTGAATGGCTCAAGAAAAAACAAATGAAGGTTTTGGAGTGGCCAAGTCAAAGTCCGGAATTAAGTCCGATTGAAGATGCTGTGGCATATGCATTTTGTATTTACTTGCATTATCTCTGGGTAACAGTAAAATTTGTTTGATGATTTGAATCTTAAGTGTGACAAATATGCAAAAATTTAAAAAACAGGAAGGGGGCAAAAACCTTTTCATTGGAATGATATGTGTGATATATATATATAATATATATATATATTAGGGCAAACCAAGGTCAAATAGATTAAACTGAGCAAAATGTGACAGACACCCCCAGTTAAATTTGGAGCACATTTGACATTTTGATAAAGGCTTATGAAGACAAACAATTTTTTTCTTTGGAATAAAATGCCTCAATGAATCATTCACAGTAAGACCTGGACTATATGTTAAGAAAGTAATCATGGTCAATTTGGACTTATGTGGTGTTGTTCGGAGAGCAATGGTGGCCACTATAAACAGATCCATAACCACAATGACCTGAATCAAGGCTATTTACCCATCAGATGGAAATGGGTAATAACAGCACATGGTTGGGTGGTGAGCTCTGCTAACAGGGCCTCTCACTGCTGAGAAGCATGGCCACATGAGGGGTTCACAGCCCGGGAGAGAGGGGCCAGCCAATGCATCCGCGTCAGAGTTTTGAATCCAACAGTGGAAAATACCTGTTATTCCTCGGCCTGATGTTTATTTAGTTGGACAAGCACTATTCTGGAACTGTGTCAAAAATCATGCTAACCCAAACTCTCACCGCTAGTCCAATAAATTACACAAATCGAACAATAAACCCAAGAGGCTCTTTAAGCAGTTGAGTTCTCAGCTTAATTAATAAGGGAGAGCTGGACGACAATTTTCCTTGACATAAATGCAACAGTAACTCTCCCCTATGAGGCAAATCAATATGATTGATGCTAGTGCGGAACGAGTGCGGATAGACCTCATCAGGAAGGGAGGACTGTGGGTAACGTAATAGATAAACCAAGCAGTGATGCATTTATGCAGGTAGCGGCCAAATTCACTCAGTTCAGGCTATTGGGATGTTTGTACTCACAGGATTCAGGAAAAAGTATCACTACAACAATTTTTTTGTACATGTATAAAATTGTATGCATACATACACACATATAATATGATAACAACAATACTTTTTAAATTGAATATATAATAAATATAATATATAATACTATAAAATACTTAAAATACTAATACACACACACTTAGACAATCAGTAGAGATAGGAAGTCCCTTTTATTTGTGAACTACCGTATTGACCCGAATATAAGACAATGATTTTTTTCTTGGAAATACATCTGAAAAAAAAAACAGTCGTCTTATATTCAGGGTCTAGACATTGACATGTCAATAATACACCCACAAAAATAAGTGGTGCCAAATACGCATAAAACGAGAGTGCCATGAAATACATAATGTAATGCGTGTTGTAAAGATCGCGAGTTAAAACAAAAGAAGCATAAACCCTTAACGCGTCGTCCGTGGTACTCGAGTCGTGGACTGTCACGTTAGCCTGATGGGCCACGTGAACACGCCCTGTTGTGATTTTAAAACATAACGACCGTACCCAGATTTGAAGGATACAGTAAGATTTAATTATACTGGTACTAAGATTTGTGGTAGGCTATTAGCCTGGATAGCATAAGACTGTCTAATCAATGTTTTTTTTTTTTAATGGTACCGTATATCAAAAAGTGTATATTTTTTAAAAATGTGATTGTTGGTACATTTTACCAACAAGTTTTTACCATACTTTCAAAACAAAAAATTAAAATAGGAAAAAAATGCAATATAAAAATAATTGAAGACAAAATGTATTTACTGAGAAAAAACAAGATTTGGTATTTAAAAAGCCTTTTTCCAAAAGGTAAATCTGGAAAAAGGGGGGTCGTCTTATAATCAGGGTGGTCTTATATTCGGGCCAATACTGCGTATATTAATTAACTAGATATACAAAAATAGGCATAAGGCGAGACAGGTTATACCAATGTCTAACGTGGGTACGGTAAAGTATGCAGACCCCCTTAAATTTTCACTCTTGTTATATTGAAGCATTTGCTAAAACATTAAGTAATTTTTTTTCCTCAGGCTGTCCACACAGACACATATTACCAGAAAAACACAGAATTGTTGACATTTTTGAAAATTTATTAAAAAAGAAAAACTGAAAAATCACATGGTCCTAAGTATTCAGACCCCTTGCTCAGTATTTAGTAGAAGCACCCGTTTGATCTAATACAGCCATGAGTCTTATTGGGAAAGATACAACAAGTTTTTCACACCTGGATTTGGGGATCCTCTGGCATTCCTCCTTGCAGATCCTCTCCAGCTCTGTCAGGTTAGATGGTAAACGTTGGTGGACAGCCATGTTTAGGTCTCTCCAGAGATGCTCAATTGGGTTTAAGTCAGGGCTCTGGCGGGGCCATTCAAGAACAGTCACAGAGTGTTGTGAGCAAACTCCTTCGTTATTTAGCTGTGGTGCTTAGGGCATTGTCTTTTTGGAAGGTAAACCATATCAGGCCCAGTCTGAGCTAGGTCCGCGGAGCTATCGAGGCGTCTGTCGGGCTTAGCTAGAGGTTCTTCGCGCTGTCACCGTCGCCACGGATATCCCTTGGTTGGTCTACCTATTCTTGGACGCCGCATTACTCTTTCCTGCACGACGTGATTCTGAAAACAGTGGCGTTCCTAGGTTCCCGGCACGAGCTGAACAACACCCCCACAGATGATGTGCCACCACTCATGCTTCACTGTTGGGCTGTAATTGGACAGGTGATGCAGCGAGTGATGCATGGTTTTCTCCACACATACGCTAGAATTTAGGCCAAAAGTTCTATCAGACCAGGAAGCTTATTTCCAACATCGTGGGAGTCCGTCAGGTGTTTTTTTTTTTAGCAAACTTTCTGTGTCTTGCATGAGGACGAGGCTTCCTCGGGCCACTCTGCACATCCATTCCCCTCTCTCACTATACGCATCGCCCGCACCGGGTGGCCGGCGACCGGCCGTGATGGCGGTTGATCACGGGCGGCACTATAGTATCCATCTCTGAATCGACCTATCTGCTCAGTCCATCTCCTGACTGCATCTATGGAGCTCAGCCACAGTGATCTTTGGGTTCTATTTTACCTCTCTCACCAAGGCTCTTCTCCACCGATAGCTCAGTTTGGCCCAAAAGTTTTCCCAGGTAAAGGATTATGAGGCCACTGTGCTCTTAGGAACCTTTAGTGCAGCAGAATTTTTTTTGTAACCTTGGCCAGATCTTGCCACAATTCTGTCTCTGAGCTCATCAGGCAGTTCCTTTGACCTCATGATCCTCATTTGCTCTGACATGCACTGTGAGCTGTAAGGTCTTATATAGACGGGTGTGTGTGGCTTTCCTAATCAAGTCCAGTCTGTATAATCAAACACAGCTGGACTAAAATGAAGGTGTAGAACCATCTCAAGGATGATCAGACGAAATGGACAGCACCTGAGTTAAATAAATAAGTGTCACAGCAAAGGGTCTGAATACTTACTTAGGACCATGTGATATTTCAGTTTTTTAATAAATCTGCAAAAATGTCAACAATTCGTTGTTTTTCTGTCAATATGGGGTGCTGGTGTGTACATTAATGAGGAAAAAAAAAAGTAACTTAAATGATTTTAGAAAATGGCTGCAATATAACAAAAAGTGAAAAATTTAAGGGGGTCTGAATACTTTTCCGTACCCACTGTATATATACCTTTTTTGTTTTCTCCCTAGAATGTCCAAAAATTCATAATTACCTAACAAAGTTACTTAAACCAAGATATTTTGGTCATTACACCCAGTCCGGTAGTTTTATCAGGATGGTAGTTTTACTTACTTAGTGAAGCGGATCTCCAGGTGAGAGGTCAGGTACTCGCGTGGGGTGAAGGTGTGCTCCCAGACCATCATGTTAGGGACGTAGTTGATGGAGAAGCAGAGCTCTGACAAAGCAGTGTGTAGTTTGTCCAGACTGTAAAAACCAGAGAGCAGCCTTAAAAACTAATTTACTTCCGGGATTACACAGAAATCAGGGAAAGCGTAACCAGCACATAGAGCTGCTCACTATGGGGGCCACACCGCTCCCAAACTGTTACTACTGCTCATGTGTGTCCATGACAGGCTTTAGGATAAATCCATTTTATATTATAAGGAGGATCTGTTTGAATGTCTGCCGAATGTGAGGATAATACGGTAAAGGCCTCCAGCAGAGTTTCGTTTAACACAGTGATTCTTTCCTGGTAAGATCTAATAGGGTCGCAGACATGCCCTCTTTGACGAAAACCATGTACCATCCTTACTTGGTGACCAGGAGTCTGTTCTTCCTCATGCTCTCAACACCAGGCTTCTCTCTCTCCGGTTCACCCTTCTTCCCCGTCTGCTTTTTCGACTTCTTGTTCACGGCCTGACTGATGGTTTTGGCACAGTGTTTTGGCAGTAGCTGTGCAGAAGAGCAACAGGAAAAAGCCCCTTTTTAAAGTCAACATGAACTCAAAATTGACCCTATTTACTTTCTTAATACAAGATCCTGGTAATATTGTGCACAATTCATCAGTGCATGTTATTTTAAATATGCGTTTAGAGTTGGGAATAGAAAACTCTTACATTTTTCTTAAAATACCGGAACTGAATGATTTACATACTAAAATAAAGAACCATGGCAAAATAAACTGTGTGCTTGATTTGTGAGCCTACAGCCTGAACAAGATGTAATGAAAGATTGGGTGTCGGGAAATAATAAAGCCCATAAATAGCTGTATTTCTATTGTATTATCTGCACGAAAAAAAAAACATTTAGCATTGCCAGTGTAGTCTGCCTCATGAACAAATGACTTTTAAGAGTTGATCCTTCCTAATGAATCAATCAAAAAGACTCAACACAGTCTCAAACTCATGAGACTGAATCAGTTTGAATCAATGAATTGGTCACAGTGGCTCTTGAATGACTGAATCACTTGTCTTAAAATTAACAAGTAAATGTGACTTCCACAGTCCAGACAAGAGCAAAGCGGGAAGTGACTTATGAGCTGCTGTCCTGTTTGCTTACAACATGACGATTACACTCACCAGAGCGGGATGAGAGTAAGTTTATTCATTAAAGCTGACCGTATGTCATCGAATCAGTGCTGTCAACTGTGTCCAGGAAATCAATCACGGTTTAATTTCATTGTGATGATCTTATTGCAACGGAATGGAACATTCCTGGTGAATCTGCAGAACTCTTTGTAAACCCAGTTAAGTTTGTTAAAATCCCAGATATGACATGGAAAATTCCAGAACTCCCAAAAGTCCCTCTGTGTTTTGGCAGCGCTGAAAGCGTGTGTGTGCGTCACTGACCTGGTCGCTCAGGGTGCACTGCTCTGTGCATATGTCTGTGATGAGGTTGCGGGCTTGCTTGGCCATCTCATCCAGGAACATGTTGCAAAGGGACAAGCTG
The DNA here is from genome assembly GCA_018155175.1 of Sinocyclocheilus anophthalmus. NCBI lineage: Eukaryota > Metazoa > Chordata > Actinopteri > Cypriniformes > Cyprinidae > Sinocyclocheilus > Sinocyclocheilus anophthalmus. The sequence continues at coordinate 3,544 of JADLZN010010029.1, read as the reverse complement.
CGGTCTCCGATGTGGTGCCTCTGCAGGGAGGGACAGACAAAGAGACATTAGTGGAGATTTCCCTTAGTACAACACCAATGTTAAGCTAGACTTTTGATTTACAGTATAAGGTACGATTCAGTATACATTTAGTATGGGCAGTGTGAAGCTGTCAATGCATCAAGTGTGTCATTTTTGCACCACAAACAGAATTGCAGTTCTATTTGGTTCTGCTACAGGCACAGGAAATATATCCTTTACCTTTAGTATCAGCTGTAAATAACAATACGGCTCAACAGGCCACCTGTTACAGCCATCTGTAAACAAGGCCTTAAACTGGCAAACAACCACCCAATTAAACAGGATGGGGTCATCTGATGGATGCATAAACAGATTTTGAGTGGTGTTTAGGGGCAGGTCAATCTGAAATGGCCTTTAACTTCACACACATAGACATACGTAGATATATAGATTTTTAGGGTAAGAAATTAATGTTTAGTTCCAGCAATTACTTCTACACTTAGAATGTTGTTCTTTTGAACTTTCTATTCAGCTTGGCCATCACAGGAATTGCATTTTAAACTATATTAAATTGCAAAACAGCTATTTAAAATTGTAATGCTATTTCACTATATTCCTGTTTTACTGTATCAAATCAATGCAGCCTTGCTGTGCATAAGACTTCTTTCAAAAACATTACAAAAAATGACCCCAAACTTCATTCATTTGAATAAATGAAATGACTTGAATTATTTGGACCAGGGTGGAGAAACACCTTATTTGTCAGCATGCCATCTGAAAATGGTCCATGAGTGATCCATGGGCATGCTGTCAGAGGCTGAAACTACTCCAACATAAGCTGCTCAGGTGAATTTGGCTCACAGTGAGGTGCTGTTTGTGACCCGTCCATGTGTAAGTGAGGCTCTTTGTTATGGCCCAGCTGGTCTCGTCGCCCCAACTCCCTCCCCAGAGCAAACAGTGCAAACTCTCTAAATTACTAATGAAAAACAACCTTTGCCCCTATGTGGAGCTGAAGCCTCCACTCCTGCACCGTTTTGACGAATCCCAAACATCACGGAGAAGGCCGGTCCTTCTTCACGCCAACCAAAAAGTGTCATTTAAAGCTTTGGTGGCTCAACTCAGATTTGACGAGTGCTCTCATCATCCGTTCATAAACCCAAATATTCTGCCACGCATCGTGGGCATCTGAGGGGAAGAGTCGGAGACGGTGCAGGTTGGAAATAACACATCTATCCGACGTGATGCTGAGGCTAACCTCTGCTGAAGCGCCGTGATCTTTTGTTGTTTCTCTAAACCACTGTAAAAAGTTTTCTGTGCGAGGATGGAAATATTCTTGGAAACTTTTAGTGCTTTTCCAACATAAATAAAGCTTGCAGCTGTCCAAAGCTGTGTGGAGTGGACATAGGAGGAAGACCATTTCAGAGACATGCTGAGAGAGGGAATTTCATGTTTAAATAAGGGAAACCCAAGCCTTCTATGGCTCAATAAATCTCTTTTATTCCTCTAAGTGCTCTCAGACAGCTCAATGTTCAGGCCCTGCAATGACATGAGAACTCTCATTGTGCTGTTTGTTTTGTCCACCAATTAGGAGAGAAAATGTGGGTTTATTTACCAAATTAAATTGGATATTGGAGGGTACGATGTTTGGCAGGAACAAACACTTGGTGAATGTGCCGGCCGTATACCGGCGGGGGGGGAAAACAGGAATCTGTTGTGCTCCTCATGTGTGCGGAGGGGCTTCCATATGCCCCCGGGGAGCCTGGGTAGCTGCACCGGCGTATGGTTCAATTACAGATTTAATAAATCATGCTTTTCAGCATTTGGTTTTCTGTACACATACATGGACCACAGCGTTCAATGCTGCGTGTTGGGACATTCCAGCTCTAGTAAACACGCGGAGCCTTCCGGATTCACAGTACGACTCCATCCTGAACCCTCGCATGGGTCGCGGCTAAGCCGTGGCGAGAACCGACGGAGAAGAGAAAAGATCTTTTCCAAACTCCTCTTTTCAAAAGTAACACTGACCATATTCACTAGGGGACATTCACAGACACATAAAACACATTTTTTTCCAAAAACACAGAGTCTGCATAGAAACTAAACCGGAGATTTCGGGACAAGGCAAATAGAATATATAACCTGAACAAATTAAATAAATTAACTGTGAACTGATTTATAATAGACAATTAAAGCAATTACAAAAGTAAGTTTCATTAATTTCAATGAATCCCTGCAGAACCACATGAGACATTTTTCATTTAGGTAAAAATAAATGTATATAAATAGTGTAATTTTATATTGGTGCCAAAAAATATTATATAGAATAATATATTGTGTTTATTTAGCTAACAATTTTTTGAAAACTTTTATACTGTATTTTACAGGTTACTGAAGTGAATCTGACATTTGTACTCCTCTTGGGGCCTTTTGGACTGATTCCAGGTCAGTGTGACTCACCTCTTCAGGGCAGAGCTCATGGGTGCAGCTCATAAAGTGGGTGCAGAGCAGAGGGAAAGAGATGGAGTATCGAGACTGGGACGGCAGTTCGAGACACTGCTGGAACATCTTTTCAAAGGCGCGGCTGTAAAAGCTATCAGAGACAGAGAAAGAGAGAAAATGGGCAGCCAGTTCACTTCACCGCCTGGTACAGTCATATCTAATCAGTTGAACGAACGCCCCTGTCCGCTTTCCACCCGGCATTAAAGAGAAATATCTATAAACAAGAGGCACAACAGACAGTTGCTATGGCCTTCTGAGAACAGATATGCTTTCTGCCAATTGTGGAGCTGGTTAGACAGTGTTTCCTGCGCCATTGCTGAATCGACAGCGTCAGGGCAAAAAGGAATCATATTTTGCCCAAGTTATGAGCTTGCAGTCTGAATTAAAATGCAGTTAGTTAAAAAAGTCTGGATACCGCAAAATAATTTTTTTTTTTTGCAGGCTGCATGCAAAAATAGACAACTAGCCTAAATGAATAAAAATAACTAAATTGGTCAAAAATTCTAATTTTCAAGTTTAATTGATATATCATTCAATGAACCTGCAGAGCATTTTCTGACTTCTACAGCCACTTTTTGCCTAGTCAGTGTGTACTTTGCCACATTAATGTAATGTTATTTTTTCTATAACATTACTAACGGTCATACCAGAACATGGAAACGTCAGAAGTCTCCACAAGCATCTCCACCAGAGAGTCCACCATCTTGGTGTGGAAGATGATGGTGTTCATCATTTTTCCCAGCTCCCTGTGATCTGCCAGTCCTAGCGAGGCCTTGGACACGCTGGTGTAAGCCTAAACACAAAGACAGACATCATCGTTAGCATTAATCTTTAAAGTTCATTAATTATTCTGACAACTTTTCGCAATCTGTTCTCAAAGGCTGAGCTTAGTGGGCTTGATTTCTATGAGCAAATCCTCGAGCAAATGAAGAGCATCGAATCAGATTGGAAACTGGACCAGGGCAGAGTCTGAAGAAAAGTGTGGTTTGATGTTTTACCATATCATTAACTTCTGAGAAGGCTTTCTGGGAAATATTTTTGTAAA
>JADLZN010010028.1:0-39612 GCA_018155175.1 Sinocyclocheilus anophthalmus | reverse complement strand
GATCCCTAAACTGTCCGGGTTTTGTTCGACAGCATCATATTACTAGTATTATGTTAACTAGAAATTCCATTTTTGAAATTTGTGAATCAATGCGAATCGCTAGAAGACTGAATCGCAATTCATATTTCTCTGAATCTGAAATATTTATCGTTAATCTCACATCATGTCTATTAAGAATTAAATGTTATTTTTGGCAGAACTACCAGAAATGAATCGGAGTTGAATGCAGAAGGAGAGAACAGAGAGAAGACGAGAGATCCAGAACCTGCAGAATTGAAACATCATGGTACTTGGGAACAAACAGGTTGGTGTTTATTCTCCATTCCTCATTCATCATGCTGAAGAAGCCTGTGTTGTGGAGTAAACGAGGTGATTGCTTACAGATTACATGCCAAGCCGGCGCCATCTAGAGTTTCATGACCAAACTAGTGATTTGATGGGATTGAAATGAGTCTAGCACTCATTAGTGATCTTGACTTTGGGCTTCACTTTCTTTCTCATTTGAAAACTAACATGATTTAATGTTTCTTTTAGACCTGAGAAAGGAAAACAAGAAGCAAAAGATAAATCTGTCCCCTGCCCTCAGTGTAAACAAGATGCCCATATAAATCAAGTCTGAAGATTCACATGTGAGTTCACACCGGGAAGAAGCCCTTCACCTGTGGTCAATGCAGGAAGAGATTAACAAGAAAACAAACCTCAAGATCACAGGAGGATCACACCGGAGAGAAAATTACAGCTGTGATCAATGCGGGACGAGTTTCACTCAAGCTTTTGTTCTGAAATCACATCTGCCTTCTCATTCTGAAGAAATTAATTTCGCTCGCTCCGGCCAAGAATTTTAATTTCAGTGCATCCCTAGAAATTTCTATTACGATTGTGATTGTTCGCAGTGTCACGTGTAGGTTCCCGTTGAGTTCCTGTTTTCCTTATTTGGTCCTTCCTGTCCCTGTCCCAATGTAGTTTGATTTGTTCCAGGTGTGTCTCATTATTAGTTATCCTCCTCACCTGTCTGCCCCTCGTTATCTACCCTATTTAGTTCTAGCCTGTTCTGAGTCTCTTTGTTTGGAACTGTGTTTGTCAACTCCTCGTGCTACGTGTGATTCCCTGAAAAAAAGAATTAAACTCCTTTGTTTTGTACTCCTGGTCTCCTCGTTCCTCGCTCCGTGCTCCTCACAGTATCGACCCGTGACCGAAATCCAGACCTAAAGTGACGCACAAGGAATTTGTCATTTGTCGCACAACAGCAACAACACATAATAATTAAAAATATTTTTGAAACATGTAAGACACATTGGGCCTCATTTACGAAACGAACGTACGACAGAAAATGTGGTGTATGGTCGTTTCTACGCAAAACTTGGACATGAGCGGTGGCTACGATGAAATCTCACGTCTGGTCTCAGTTCATGTACGCAAGTTTTTGAGTTATCTGAACTTGCACACAGCATAGTAAATACAGTGGAGAATTGTACAACCCGAATTCCGGAAATGTTGGGACGTTTTTTAAATTTGAATAAAATGAAAACTAAAAGACTTTCAAATCACAAGCAAATATTCTATTCACAATAGAACATAGATAACATAACAAATGTTTAAACTGAGAAATTTTAAAATCTTATGCACAAAATGAGCTAATTTCAAATTCGATGCCTGCTACAGGTCTCGGGCTCTGCGAGGGGGCACTATTGAGCCTTCAGCTTGTCTGTATTGTTGGACTGACTTTCTCATCTTTCTCTTGAAAATATCCCATAGATTCCTTATGGGGTTCAGGTCAGGCATGTTGGCTGACCATGATATTACTGTGCTTGATTGGCCATTCAACATGCCTGACCTCAGCAGTGCCACAGGCTGATCGCTTCCATGCCACACCTCACTGATGCTGGAGTTTATGCTAAAGGAGCCCCGACCAAGTACTTAGTGCTAGGGCTGAGCGATATAAAAAAAAAATTATATCTCGATATTGTCAAAATTTTCACGATATATATCTCGATATGTTTGCATTTGCTTTTAAATAATAAAAAAACAAGATTTTCTTTTGTCCCCATTAAAAAAACAACAAAAACAATTCGGATAGAACAGCTATTGTTACAAAGTAAATACAAAATATTTAGTGCAAATTTAAGCAGTTAAAAAAAATCTAGACCAAGTGATCGCTTAATGCTTTTTATTAAATGAACACATGTATATGTAACCGAAGTAGTGTAAAACAAGTACAGAAGGTGCATTCTGTCAACTTTTTTAGTGCATGCAATTCACAATTTACACTGTGCAACTGGGGGAAATAATTAAACTGGGATAAGTATTTTTTTTTTTTACAAGTTAAACAAGTCTGTCAACTGTCTCCGGGTTTAAGAGAAGCTCTGTGGCATGAAACTATGATCCCACTGGCACTAAAACCCTCTCAGATGGGGAGCTAGTTGCTGAAGCACATATGTATTTCTTAGCTAACTTTGCAAATTGGAAAACAAAAAATGATATCTAGATATATATTAGGGCTGTCAATCGATTAACTATTAATCGAATTAATCGCATGATTGTTATGAGTTACCTCGCGAGTAATGCAACTTAAGGCATTTTATCTGTTCTAAATGTACCTTAAATTAATACTTTTCAAGTTTTTGAAGGGGTCATCGGATGCCCATTTTTCCACGTTGATATTGATCTAGTCTTACGCAAAGTCTGTAACATAGGTGTGGTTTTCACTACCATTGAGAAATTTTTGATGTTTTTTACACTGTCCAAAACAGCTATTTTCAGAGCATGCCAGTGTTGTATCATTTCCGTTAAATGTTTAATGAGCCTGTGACCCCGCCGCCTTGGGGAACGTCTCGGTCCTCAGAGGAAGGGCTGTCACGAGGATCATTAGTTCCGGGAACCAGGTCCGGGTGGGCCAATAGGGCGCCACTAACAGGACCTGCTCCTGGTTCTCCCTGACCTTGCACGGTGTCTGTGCTAGAAGGCTCACTATGGGGAAACGCATACTTGCGAAGGCCCCACGGCCAGCTGAGTGCCAGTGCAACCGAGCCGAGTGTTCCGCAAATCGGTCGGTCATGGGAGTAGAAACAACTGGCAGTGAGAGGGTTCTGGAGAGGCAAACAGGTCCACCTAAGCGGCTCCGAAACGTCCCCAAACCATCTGGACCGTCTGGGGATGGAGTCTCCATTCCCATGGGAGTGCAGCTCGTGACAGCTCGTGACAGCTCGTCGGCTGCCCAGTTGTGCAGACCAGGAATGTGAATGGAGTCAGAAGCATCTGAGGTCGCTTCGTGCCAGAGGAGGAGGTGGCGGGCGAGTTGTGACATGCGACGGGAGCGTAGACTACCTTGTTGGTTGATGTACGCAACGGTCGCAGTGTTGTCCGTAAGGACTAGTACGTGCTTGCCTCGTAAGCACCCTTTTGAGACGGTTCAAGGCAAGGCGCACTGCCAAAAACTCTAGGCAATTGATGTGCCAGTGCAGTTGGGGGCCTGTCCAAACCCCTGACACTGCAAGGCCCGTCGAACGTGGCCCCCCCCCCCCCCCCCCCCCCCAGCCGGTGTTGAGGCATTCGTGTAAACCACAGCATGCCTGGAGACCGGTTCTAGGGGCATAGGGCTGAAATGGTCTCATTTGGAGCAGCCCCAGCGGTGTGACTGCCGCTGCAGCTGCCATATGCCCAAGGAGCCTTTGAAACTGTTTCAGTGGGACCGCTGGCCTGCACTTGAAAATATTACATTATTTATTTATTTAGGCATTTATTAGATGCTTTTATACAAACGCGACGTACAAATGAGGACAACAGACGCAATCAATTGTAGTATTAAAACAACTAAATACAGATCCAAAACTAAAAGCTAAAACGTTATAAATACTACCTATACACATTTAAAAAAAAAGAGATTAAATAAAAATGACAAATGCATACAACAAAACTTAACATTTAAATGAAAAACAAACAAATAAAGCTAAAAACAATTCAAAATAAAGAACAAAAGGTATAGGAGTATAATAATGATTCTAACATAACACTAAGCCAAAACACCAAAAAAAAAACAACTACATATATATGTATGTACAACCATACAGTAACTATACATACCATTTTAAAATTCAATATAGATATATATTATTTCATTTATATAAGAGCGTATTGAGGAAGAGTGTATTGAGGAAGCAAATGAAAGGAAACGCGCTAAGTACCAGGAACTGGTGGAGAAGTGCAGGGAGAGAGGCTGGAGAACCTTCTATGAGCCTAAAGAAGTCGGCTGTAGAGGCTTTGCAGGACGTTCACTTTGCAAAGTCCTCAGTCGTTTGGGCATTACAGGGGTGGCCAAGAAGAGGGCCATTCAAGCCAGAGAAGGCCACAAGGTGGCTTTGGTTAAGAGGGCTGATCCATGGGCTACTACTGGGACGCAAGTCGGGGCTTGATCAACCCCGGCTGGGTCGCCTGGGAGAGGGTGTATGATGTTGCGAGACCCGAAACACCCAATGACCCCAGGGTACATCACTGAGGATGCGTCCCAGTGCATCTGCATGGAGATGTTTGTGTATAGCATTCTTTAGTTGTCGAATTATTAAAATAACTAAACTAAAATTAAATAAAACTAAAAAATTAATAAAAGACCTATACAGACATCATAAATTCAGACATGATTTAACTAAAATTAAAATAAATAACAAATACAAATAATACAAATCAAATGGTGGTAGTTTATCAGTAATCCTAAAAAATAACACTGCCAAACACACATTAAAAAACAACAACTTACTTACACACAGTAAGAAATGGTTATAAAAAAAATATATATATTCAGGCATATGGACCTTATTGTGTCTCGTCATGGGGAAAAAAGCTAGCCAATGAACATTTTTAGTCATCGTTTTCATTAGCAAAATGGAGACTAGTGTTAATTTCGTTAATGTGTAAAAAAAAAAAGACCCTCGCTCAACTCGCGTCTCTTGCGTGGTAACAATATTGGACGTTCGGCGCATTCTTTTGGGAAAGTGTGCTTGAATTTGAAATATTCGATATTCACGATATTTTCAAATTTTACATCGTCGTCAAAATTATTGCGAAATTAGCGCTAATATTCGATATATCGCCCAGCCCTTGAGTGCCTAAATGAAATATACTTTTAAAACTACTTTACATAACTTGAACTTTTCTGTTTTGCAAATCCTTTTTTTGATTGATCTTAGGAAATATTCTAATATTTTGAGATATTGGATTTTAGACTTTCATGAGCTATAAGCTCTAATCATCCAAATTAAAACAAAAAAAAACCTTTGAAATGTTTTACTTTAATCAGGTGACCAAAGTTACGTAGTGACGACGTCAACCAGAAAAGTGAAAGACCCATATACGTCGCCACAACGTAACTTTGTGACGTTGCCAGTTTGTAACTGCGACGTCGTGGCAACGTCGTGGATCAATGGTTGTGTGCTGGTAATCAGTTGATCATTTTTTATAATTATTTATTTTCAATGGGCAGACATGCAGTTGTTGAACTTTTTTGGTATAGCTGACGAAAAACAGAAACATGTCAGACACGTCCTCTCCTCTCCAGCAGCTGATGTGTCCGAGGTTGCCATGGTAACTCTCCGGACCAATATTATATAATAATAATAAAAAGGCTTTTTTCCAGAGTTAGAGAACTTTATTTTATACATTTATAAACCTATTTATTTGTAATAAATTGTAAGACTCGCCTCAGAAAAACTAAGTCTTCTAGTTGAAAAGTGCCTCAGACAAACGCGCTGTCCTGATTCAGTATCTGCGGCAGATGAGATGGTGTAGCCTGGTCTGTGTCATTTATTTCAACCTTATCTTCATAACTCGTTAGGAAATAAAAAGTTTCACAACTCAGAAAAATGTATTTTCCTTTCACGTGTCACGTGTGTCAGTTGTGGAAGCGCACGCGCTGTATGTCACGTCACGTCACTATATATTAAATTTTAATTTTTTTATCATTTTATAAAACGTTTTGTTTTTGTGAAACTTCTATGTAAACTGTAAAGTTATGCTTTTTACAGTATAGCATTGCGACCCCTTTCATATGGTATTAATTTTATTTGTGCAGTTTTTAAAAAGGTCTTAAATTTGATCTTAAAAATCATGCAGAAACCCTGACATGAAGATAGTATATTTTAAATATGGTTTAAATTGCATCTTTTTACTAGGTAGTATATTATTAATGAAGTATTGATACTGCAACTGGTGTCTCTATTAAATACATTTTCCCTCAATTTTACCTATTAATTATAGCCATTCAGCATTACAGTATAATTGAAAGCCATTATTTTTAACATTTAATAGGCTCTGAAATATTAAGTGATTTTAAAACAAGCGTCACATAAACTATAAGTTTGTATATGCATAAAACTATACAGTGAATCTTTACTCAAGCTACAAAAGTTAATCAGTGAAGTGCAGTGAGTGATTTCTCTTTTTCTTTAGTTCTTTGATTTACATCAATGACAGACTTCAGCAGGTTTAAAACTTTAAAATCAGCGCTGTCTCTTTAAAACCTGATGCACATGACGCGGATCTGACACAAACTCTTCCGGTCATTTAAGACTTTATAACTCATTTAAGACTACGTTTACGAGGTAACTCGCCAAAACCGCGTATTTTGACATAATTGTGTGTGCTTTCGTGCGTTGAAGCGCTACTGGTGAGCTGTCTGAAGCGGCCTTTTAAACTATAGCCTACTTCACAGCACCGTTTCTGCGGCGTAACCCAGGTATGTGTCGCCACATTCTCGGGTTATGAAGAATAAAGAAGGGAAACATTAATCTTCCGAAATGAAGCAGCATCTTCTCAGGTGAAAGTTATTAGAACCGTGTCTAGGGACAAGCGGGCCATCACAATGCTCTGAACTTATCAGTCCGTTTGTATCCTATTAGTCGATTCGCTCTTATGACAGAACAGCTAACCAATCACGATGATCTTGTCTTCGGAAAAGATAATTTTATTCGCTTACGTCAGAAACAGCAAATCTCTTTAAAAACGGGCTGTTGTTCCCACTACATTGCATTGTTATATTTCGTAAAAGTTTTACCCGCCAACTGTTACATGCACTCGCCAACGCTGATTTTTACTCGCATTTGGCGCTTGGCGAGTGTTAATTTTAGGCCCTGTTTGTGTATATAAAACAATCAACATATTACTGCACAGAAATTCAATCTCTTTGTTTTGCACTATATATTAAGCAATCGTCCATATTCTGACTTGGTGAAAAGAAAAACATTTTATCTTAGTGGAACTTTCAATCTAGTGTCTGACGTTTAATTACACTTTTTTAAATAGCCAATTCTGGTAATCGGAGCATATAAAGTTAACGTGTAAATGTTGGTAATGAAAGTCATGAAATTACCAATATAATACGAATAGAGTACATATCTGGAACATCCTTGGTAATATTACAACGTTAGGAGGACGTTCTGACGACGCCAGTTGGTAATTTGATGGTAATAAAATTACGGGCAAGCGACATCGTAGTTACGTCGTCAATTGGCAAGTCATGAAATTACCACTACATTACGTAACTGTTACGTTGTGTGTTAGCAGGGAATCTAGAATATATGAAAGTTTCACTTTTTGAAATAAGTTACCAAAAAATAACATATATATATACATTTCTGAGATGCCTACACCACTAATCGCTATTAATTTATTCTAGCATTTAGTTCAATTATACTAATCAATGATTCAAAAATACAGGTTTCAAGATCAGCATTCTGCACACCCATAATGTTAAAAGATCGTGAGTGAATACAAAAGAAAAAGAAAAGCTTACAGTGGCATGAGTCGTGACTGTCATGTTAGCCTGATGGGAACAATCTTCAATCTTCAAACTACAATAAGATTTCACTTCTACTGATAATGAAATTTTGCTAGGCTATACGAGATGGAAGCCTAATAGTTATCTAAATTCAGATGGGCACCTGTTATTTAGTGTAGTCTTTAAATGTGATTGTTGGTACGTTTTACCAGTATTTTCCATACATTCAAAACAAAAATTAAAATAGGGAAAAAAATATGCAATATGAAAATAATTAAAGACAAAATGTATTTTACTGAGAAAAAACAAGATTTGGTTTTCAAAAAGCCTTTTCCAAAAGGTACATCTTGAAAAAGGGGGGGTCGTCTTATATTCGGTCAATACGGTACATCATAACTTCAACAGTACACATTTATAATCTTTCAACATAGTTACGTTAACAGCAAAATATATATAGTCTACCAACCAATTCAAATAATACAATCAACATATTTTTAATTACTTTTACAAAAGATTTTAAACTAAAAAACTACATGATTAATCAGTTGCTCACCATTTAATTATATTATAAATTAGCTCAGAAATTAGCGCTGAAACCCCCTCCATCGAACGTTCAACTAGCCAGAACTAGTTCAATCTAGCTCCTCTTTAACTATTTAAAACTCAACGCTGCGATTGGCTAAACCTTTAACTCTGTGATTCTTGTAAAAATGCTAAATAATACACTCTTTAAAAAATACATAAATGCACAAACATTTGATCATATTTTAAAATAAAACATTACCTAAAAATTACGGAGGAAACACCATCCACAGGAAACTAAAACAGCACAAACAGTCCAATCCCAAAAAAATAATAAACAATTATGCAAATTTTGAATTTTCGAAATACGAATTTCTCATCCTAAAATTTATTTAAAAAAAAACAACAAAATAATCCACTCTATATCAAAATAGCAAAACTAAACATAAGTAAAACCATACCTTAAGCAATACATTGGATTATTTTAACATACAGTAACAACCAACCAATTGACATAATGTTAATCGGCACGATTTTAATTACTTTAACCGTGCAAATTTTTTTTTTCAGTTTAAATCAATTGTTTACCATATTACCACATTTAAAATGATAAATTACCTCAGAAATGATCACCAAAACAACATATCCTTTCAATGTTTCAAGAAGCCACAACCAGTTCACTCCTGAAAAGCTGCTCATTAACTATGCATAACTCAACGCTGCCATTGGCTAAACCTTTACTAAATAATTATTAGTAAGAAAACTAAATAATACACTCTTTCACTAATTTATAAAACAATAACTAATCCAATTAACCAATAAAAATATATCCGTGTAATATACTTGCCTGTTAAAAAGTTAATAAAAAATATATATAAAAAAATCAATAAGACTACACTATTGAGGCTCACTCAGCTTACTGAGAAAAATCTAAACAAATGACCACAGAACAAAAAAACAACAAAAAAACAAAATCAACATTCAATTCAACAACCCATTCATAAACAAGGGCCTCTTAAATGAATCAGCCATTTGAACAAATCAAAAGACTGAATAAATGACTCGATGACTTAATCATTAAAACATTTACCACCACCTACTGGCAGTTTAGTTTCATGTGTAAAATTATCATTCGTTCCAAAATCTCTCTCTCTATATATACATCGCAGAAACAAACTTCAGCCATGATGACAAAATTACTGTAAAGCTATTACTCTGAGACTGTAACTCCGCAATTCTCTGACATATTGACACCAAACTTTGCACATGTTGTTAACCACACCACATCATTTTTGTAACTAATACCATATATTGGTCAAAAGTGACAAACCATTAAATCACCTCTTATTTATTTTCAAGTTTGCTGCATTCTACTTAAAATCATCTTATAATAATATGATTTCAATCGCTCATTTAATGTACATGATCTTACACGCTGAGCCAAATTGTCTAAAGCCCGAGACACACTACATGATTTTTGGCTAAAATTCTGATTAATGTGGCTTAATCTTGTCTTCTTCTTCGTGCTTGGCCCCTTAATTGCTGCTTGCAGCTATATTTTAATTTGTCTTTGTCAACTTGTTCTGTTCCTTCTATATGGAAATGTGCAAGAGTTATTCCTCTGTTCAAAGGTGGAGACTCATCCAATGTGAACAATTGTCATCCAATTTCTATTATTTGTTCTATTACAACATTTTTTGAGAAACTTATTTTTAATCAATTATCTCTTTATATTAGTTCACTGGATATTCTATCACCATTTCAGTCTGGTTTCAGACCCAAATTTTCTACTACTACTGCCTTTTTAAAATTCACAAATTATGTGTTCTCATCCTTTGACAAAGGCCAAGCCACAGGTGCCATTTTCATCGATCTTTCAAAGGCTTTTGATATGGTCAATCATTACCTTCCATTGGTTTAACTAGAAATGCTCTTCTTTGGTTTAATGCTTATCTGCAAAACAGGTGTCAGTATGTTGTATTCCAAAGTTTTCAGTCTGATTATTCGATTGTTGAAAAAGGTGTTCCTCAAGGTTCTATTCTGGGTCCACTACTTTTTTCTATTTTTATTAATGATTTATCTCAAATATACTTAAATTGCTTTGTACATATTTATGCTGATGACACTGTTATTTACACCACTAATTCTGATTTGTTGCAATAATTTGTATACAATATGCTTATATTGAATAAGAAGAAGTCTTGTATGTTAATTCGGCACGTGACGGAGCCGTTCTTTTGCATTTGATTTGAATATTACTTTTGATGATGGTTTACTTCTTGAGACTGTTGATTCATTTAAATATCTTGGCCTTTGGATTGATCCTGAACCTACTTTTAAGCCTCATATTGATTATATTGTTAATAGAACATACAGTTGTTTGCGTTTACTTTATCGCTCCATTAATTGTTTTACATGTCAAGTTAGGAAAATAATTATTTCTCAAGTAATATGATCTTTTATTGATTATGCTGATATCGTATATCAAGATACCTCTGATACTTATCTGAAGCCTCTTAATGTGGTTTACAACTCTTTATGTAGATTTGTGTTAAGGTGTCCATATCGTACTCATCACTGCCATATGTACGAAATGCTTAATTGGTTACATCCTAAATCAAGAAGATGACAATTTCATTGGTTCTTGGTATTTGAAACAGTACTTGATTCCATACAGATCTTCTTATTCACTTAGACATGTACAATTTCCGTTCTTTTGTGTTCCCAGAATTTTTAGTGAAGCCGGATGTAGGTCTTTTCAATATAAAGCTCCTTCTGATTGGAATAATCTTCCTCAGTCTTTGATATCTGTTGCTTCCCTTTATTGCTTTAGGTCATCTTTATTTTCTTATCTCAAAATATTTTGTGTATGCTTTTAAGTTTTCTTTTGTTGATTCTGTTTATATGTGACATTGATTGTTTTGTAATCCTGCTGTGGGTGTGGGGGACTGGTTGAACATATCTTCTGTTTTGCATATTTTTGTGTGTACGTTTTGTTTATGTTGTAATATTTTGTTTTTGTGTTTTTAGGAACCCCTTGAAAATGAGATGTCACATCTCAAGGGGCTATCCTTTCAATAAAATCTAAATTATTAATTAAAACATCAGTTTGAATAAGGAAAGGAATATCTTTGTCGTAGTATCCTTTCAGTGGTTAAAGTTGCCAGTCATTGCATGCTTCGCATGTGGTGCACTTTATATGTACCATTTTGATTGACCTTTTTTAGAATTTGAAAGATAATAAAGATATTGTTTGGTAAGTCAGATCTCTGATTGTATTCCCTAACCCAATAGTTGATCGTGCTTATGTCTGTTGACACCAATAATGTGGCAATTTACTGATCTGAAGATATCAGCACAATGAATGAGGTGAAAACAGGATTTTCAGGAGCTCTTGGCACATACGTGTATATACCTCTAAGGGTGTGTTCACACTTGTCATGTTTGGTTTGATTGAAACGAACTCTGGTGCGATTGCTCTGTTATTGCGGTTCGTTTAAGAAGGGTGAATCACTGCCATCCGAACCCTGGTGCGCACCAAACAAGCGGACCGAGACCGCTAAAAAGATGGGTCTCGGTCTGCTTCCAAACGAACTCTGGTGTGGTTCGAATGATAAATGGACGCAACACGGACCAAATGCTTATAAAAGAACCACAAACCGGAAGTAATGACGAGATGCGACGCTATGCGACATGATTTGACGACGCGGAACGAGCGATGTATCCAAAACAAAATGTGCAGATGGCAAACGTGGAGCAACGTAAGACCAGTGTATTAAGCTTAAAGCGGCGATGAGCAGACCAATCGGTGAATGGGTACTTTGATGTCATACACCGATCGGTCTGCGTATTGCCGCTTTAAGTCGAGCACACCTATTATTTGGGATGTTCGGTAAGTTCCGTCACGAAATATATGTCATTCAATTCGGCCAATCAGGTTGTGAACGTATGAATATGCGTTTAAGTTCGGTATCTTTTGGTTTGTTGTCAAAAGTGCCAGTGTGAACGCTAAGCGAACCAGGACTAAATGTATCATTTCCTTTTTTTGTCCTGACCAAAAGAACCACAACCAAACCGAAATGACCGTGTGAACACACCTTAAGAAAAAGATTATACCACCAAATTGATTAAATAAATGGAACAATATTTCTCACAGAGGAACTATTGATATGAATGATAGAATGGCTATTTAGGACTAATGGAGGTGGGGGTTAACTAGTGGAGTTAATGTGCACTTGCACTATAAGTGCACGTAACAATACACTGAAGAGGACGTCCACACACACCCAATTTTTGTGACCACGCGGACAACTAACATTCACGAGTAAATTGAGCTCTTGAAAAAAAAAGTCCACTAGATACACTACTGTGCTCACAGCAGAGGGACATACTTTGAAAGGCTCGCACGTGAGACACAGCGGGACATAGAAAGGTTAGTATACTTGCAGCGAGCATGCGAGGACAAAAGTTTGAAGTGTTGAGCTGCTTATGTATTTCTACACTTCGGACATCTTTGGATCAATTTTGTTAGTTACTTTACATGGTAAAAATATACTGGAACAGATACTGTTTAACACTTCACATTGAGCTGATAATGAGCTACGTGAGACATTTAATATGTACGTAAATGTTAATATAAGTAAATATGAATATAGTTTGATGCTGGAAATATTAGTGCTTATGTGGTTTGTATTGCTGGAAGTTGTACAATAGTCGTCCCGTTCTACTCACACAATGAGCATTTACGTTATAATTACTTTATTGCAGTGAATGTACTTAGAAAATCAAACTATATTTAGATTCATATGGACATGCTGCTGGAGTGGTTAATGAAGATGAGTTACATTAGTGTTTGTTTTTGTATTGCTTGTGTCATATTGTGTTACTTATAACAGTATTATCTTTCAGTGGAACACTTTAATAGGCTGTTAGCATGTATCCTGACTCAGATAATGTGTTTCTAACAGAAACACTCAGATAAAGTGAGATGATCTGCTGATGATCCTGAATATCTTGTTGGATAAGTGTTGATCGTCTGAGGCTCATCAATATCAACAGAGCTGCTGAAAAGACTCTTTATTTAATGTCAATAGCTCCTGTTTTCTCCTCATCTATTATGCTGATGTCTTCAGATCTCCTGTAAATTGACACTTAAAGCTTGTTTCATTGGTGTCAACAGACAGAGGGGATTTGTTGCTTACAGATATCTACATTTATTTCTGTCTTTATGCTTCCCAATGCTTTCCTCACAGTTCTTTTCTAGATATCTACCATTATTTTAACAAAGAAACAGAATGATGTTAGAATTATAAATAAATAATTGTGAATTAGCATCAGCTGTTTTATGATCCAGATATAAATGCTTACATTTGTTAATTAGTAAACGAGTCAATGACAAAAATGGGTTAAAATAGCAAAAAAAAAAAAACGTTTCAGGCATATTTAGAACAAGAATCATTTGATGACGTTCAAACACAGTGTTTAAGGATCACAGTGCAGCCCAAAAATACTCATTAATTCTCCATTTAAATCTCTATACTTTGATACCATCCTTCAAAACACTAGCTTTTACCCATTTGTTAGCAAGAACAACTTTGTAATCAATTAAAATAGCTTAATAAAATACTGTATATAAAAGAATAAGAGATCATACTCAATTTTATTAAGTACAGGTCAGAATAACTATAACTATCTCATATAACTAATGGCTACAGATGTAAGATGTAAGATGGCGCCGACACTGATGGCTGCCTCTGTGGCGTGCTCCGCAGTTGTTTTTATGTTTTTGTTAGTTTGTCCTGTCTTTAGTTATATCCCTGCAATCAGTTTCACCAGAGACGAATTGCTGGACATTCGGAAGTACACACCACCCGATATTTCGCCGGTTTTCGACTATTCAGATGTTTTGCTGGACATTGTTGTCGGGGGAGCTGTGGCGCTGATCAAGCGCTTCAGGACGCGCAGACAGGGGAAGCGAGCCGGCGCGCTCGTCAAGCTCAGACAGTGCGGATTCAGAACGCCGTTGCCTAGCATCCATCTGGCGAACCTCCGCTCTCTACCTAACAAAACAGACGAACTCCTTCTGCTCTCCCGGACAAATAAGGATTATTCAAACTCTGCTGCTCTGTGTTTCACGGAAACCTGGCTGAATGACACCATCCCGGACAGCGCGTCGAGTCTCCCGGGCTTTCAGCTGTTCAGAGCAGACCGCGACACAGAATCAACAGGGAAATCGCGCGGCGGCGGGACATGCTTTTACATCAATGAGATGTGGTGTACAGATGTAACTGTGTTAAAAAAGATCTGCTGTTCAGATCTAGAAGTGCTCTTAATTAACTGTAAGCCGTTCTATTCGCCACAGGAGTTTTGCTCATTCATTCTCGTCAATGTCTACATTCCTCCGCAAGCGCACGTGAGCACCGATTTACAAGAAACGTTGCTCGACGATCAACGATAGAACAAGAACAACAAACCCCGCGGACCTGTTTTAATCATGCTCGGGGACTTAATAAAGCCAATCTTCTCGTGAACGCCAAAATACAGACAGCACATCACTGTCCCCACCGGACGGTAATATATTGGATCACTGTTATACCATGATAAAGATTGCATATCACTCTGTTCCATGGGCAGTTTTGGGGCTCTCTGATCATTGTTTAGTTCATCTAATACCGACCTACCGGCAGAAACTGAAATGAAATCATCTAAAGAACCTGTATTAAGGACCGTAAAAAGAGGGACTAATGAAGCAGAGCAGGATTTAAAAACTTGTTTTGACCTCACTGATTGGAGAGTCTTTGAAGCTGCTGCCACCGATCTAGACGAGCTCACAGAGACTGTAACATCTTATATCATTTCTGTGAAGAGTGAGATAGAAATGGGAAATAACCATACCAAGGATCATTAACCTACAACCTGCAACAACGACAAACCATGGTTCACTGCAAGACTCAGACAGCTCCGTCAGGCCAAAGGAGATGCTCACAGGAAGGGGAATAATGTCTTGTTTAAACAGGTTAAATACACACTGGAAAAGGAGATCATAGTGGCAAAGAGGAATTATTCTGAAATAATAAAGATTAAATTCTCTTCCAGTGATCAGCATCAGTGGGAAAGTCTAAAATAAAATTCAACAAATACAGACACCATCCCCCAGCACTGTGGAGAATCAACACTTGGCAGACGATCTGAACGAGTTCTACAGCAGGTTTGAAAAAACACCACACACCCGCCCTGAACACCTCTCCACAAAACCATTCACACCTCCAGCAACCCCCATCTCCCCCACACCTGCAATTCAGATCAGCGAAGAAGAGGCGCGCCAGGTCTTCCGGAAGCAGAAAAGGAAAAAAAGCACCAAGCCCAGATTGTGTTACACCAGTCTGTCAGAAATCCTGTGCTGACCAGCTGGCTCCCATCTTCACACAGATCTTCAACAGATCACTGAAGCTGTGCGAAGTCCCTTCATGCTTCAAACGCCCCAACATCATCCCCGTCCCAAAGAAACCCAAAATTACAGAACTTAATGACTACAGACCTGTGGCTCTAACATCTGTGGTCATGAAGTCTTTTGAAAAAACTGGTGCTGACCAACCTGAAGGACATCACTGGACCCCTGCTGGATCCTATTCAGTTTACCTACAGAGCAAACAGGTCTGTGGACAATACAGTCAACATGGGACTGCATTATGTTCTGCAACATCTAGACAGACCAGGGACTAATGTGAGGATCCTGTTCGTGGACTTCAACTCGGCCTTTAACACCATCATCCCAAACCTCCCCCTGCACCAACAACTACAGAGTCAGCATCTCTTGCCACCTCCGTCTGGTCAGATGGAATCAACAGCTTAGTTCCTGACAGACAGGCAGGCAGCGTGATGGCTAGGGAACATTACACATCCAGCACCCGTACGATCAGCACTGGAGGTCCTCAGGGTTGTGTTCTCTCCCCACTGCTCTTCTCCCTTTACACCAACGACTGCACATCTAAAGAGCCCTCTGTCAAGCTCCTGAAGTTTGCAGACGACACCACAATCATCGGCCTCATTCAGGACGGTGACGCGTCTGCTTACAGACAGGAGGTCGAGCAGCTGGCTGTTTGGTGCAGTCTCAACAACCTGGAGCTAAACACACTCAAAACTGTGGAGATGATAGTAGACTTCAGAAGAAGCCCCCTACTCTCCCCCTTCTCACCATCATGGACAGCACTGTGACAGCAGTGGAGTCATTCAGGTTCCTGGGCACAACAATCTCTCAGGACCTGAAGTGGGAAACTCACATTGACTCCATGGTGAAAAAGGCCCAGCAGAGGTTGTAATTCCTTCAACTAGCTGATGAAGTTCAACCTGCCACAGGAGATGCTAAAACAGTTCTACTCTGCTATCATCCTCTGCACTTCTATAACTGGTTCAGCTCAGCTACCAAATCTGAAATCAGAAGACTACAGAGCGTAGTCTGGACTGCTGAGCGAATCACTGGCACAACCCTCCCTTCTCTCCAAGAACTGTACTTATCCAGAGTGAGCAAAAAGGGCTGGCAGAATCACTCTGGAACCCTCACATCCAGCACACTCCCTCTTAGTGCTCTGTAGCGTCGACCAGATGGAAACAGTTCAGAGCACCAAACGATTTCCGACACAGGAACAGTTATTCCCGCAGGCCATCCATCTCATGAAAACTAACAATAACTGATGGAACACCACACTATGTATTCACTTCATACACTATTTATCTAACACTCATACTCAGGGGGTTTTTTCTACACCTCAAATTGTCCACATTAATCTACAGTACTGTACATACAAAACAAAATGTCTAGTGTAAATTACCGCACACACCAATGTCAATTTTAATTTATCCCTATTTACTTGTTCTATTTATTTTTTTTTTCTGTGTTTTTTTGTTCTGTCAATGTCATTCTGTTACACTGTGGAAGCTTCTGTCACGAAAACAAATTCCTCGTATGGGTAAACATACTGGCAATAAAAGCTCATTCTGATTCTGGTTTGAAACAGCATAACTATACACACATTGCACTTAAGGGGTTTCTAGAATATATATCACTTTGGTCAATTTCATTTGTTGCACTAAAATTTGACATCTGGTCTTTGACCCTATAAAAACAAACTCAGTAAGTGATATACTTTGATTTTGGCAGATTAGCTCCTCCCACACTGGAACGCATCACCAGTGAAGCTCCTCCCACACTGGAACGCATCACCAGTGAAGCTCCTCCCATCATCAGTGAAGCTCCTCCCACTCTGGAAGTCATCATCAGTGAAGCTCCTCCCATCATCAGTGAAGCTCCTCCCACACGTTGGAATCATCGCCAGTAAAGCTAGCCACTATTGCATCATCACAGTGAAGCTCCTCCCCCCACTAGAATTCATCACCAGGTAAAAGCTCTCCCACTAGGAAACTCATCACCAGTGAAGCTCATCGCCATGGAAGTGAAGCTCCTCCCACTGCAGTTCAGCAATAAATGCTGGAATATCTCCATCAGTTCAGAAGTGCAGACGAGCATCAGAGCATCAGGAAGAGCTGAGATCTGATCAAAGACTGAGTTTATTAAAGAGGACAGAGAGAAGATGAGAGATCCAGAGCCCTGCAGAATCAAACACACTGAAGATACTGAGGAACTAACAGGTTGGTGTTTATTATTAATTCCCGTGCGAAAGAAACATTCATGTTAGAAAGCGTTCAGACACTTCATCAGATTTAGATAAAGAGCTAAACTATGAAATGGGTAGAGTTTTCAACAGATATTCAGTTTGTTGGATACAACATTGTTTTTTTAAGCAATATACAGGACACTGTATAAAGTAAGTGGACTTTCCAGAATGTCTGACAGGGTTGTAAGAATAACTTAAAGGGATAGTTCTCCCAAAAATGAAAATGCGGTCATCATTTACTCACCCTCAGGTTGTTCCAAACCTGTATAAATGTCTTTGTTCTGCTGAACACAACGGAAGATATTTGGGAGAATGTCAGTAACCAAACAGATGTCGCCCCCATTGACTACCATAGTATTTGTTTTTCATACTATTTTGGAAGTAAATGGGCGAGATCTGTTTGGTCCTATAACTTAATCACTACAACAAAATTTAATTTGTGCCTAAAATGTTTTGAAAACAATAACTAAAATGTCAGTGTACCTCATTCATGCAATTAATTCATAAAAACACACCAGAATGATCATAATGTTTTACAGCAGCTGTCTCGTTTCTGCTATTACATCAGGACTCGCTTTCATATTTCACTCTTTGAATATTGGTTTATTTAAAGTGATTTTTTAAATTATTTTTTTATATTTCAGAGCTGATGGAAGAGAGCGAGGAGAGAGAAGAACGGAGTGAAGTGGAGCAGAAACATCACGATGAACCTGGAGAAAAACCTTCGAGTCGCTCGAAGACTAAAAAGACATTTTTAAAGAAGAGACGAGCCGAGAAATCTGTCACCTGCACTCAGTGTGGGAAGAGTTTCACAAACAAACATACTCTTGATGTTCACATGAGAGTTCACACCGGAGAGAGACCATGCACGTGTGATCAGTGCGGAAATCAATTCAAAGAAAGAGGAAACCTTAAAATTCACATGAAAATCCACACGGGAGAAAAGCCACACACATGTGAACAGTGCAGGAAGAGTTTTACATACAAACATCATCTTAATGATCACATGAGGACCCACACCGGAGAGAAGCCGTTCATGTGCGGTCAGTGTGAAAAGAGATTCTCAAACAAAGTTAGTCTTGAGGGTCACATGAGTGTTCACACTGGAGTGAAGCCGTTCATATGTGGCCAATGTGGAAAGAGCTTCACGCAGTCATCAAACCTTAAACGACACATGAGAGATCACACTGGAGAGAAGCCGCACACATGTGATCAGTGTGGGAAGAGTTTCACACAATCATCAAACCTTAAACGACACATGAGAGTTCACACCGGAGAGAAGCCGTTCAAGTGTGATCAGTGTGGGAAGAGTTTCACACACTCATCAAACCTTAAGATACACATTAATATCCACACCGGAGAGAAGCCGTATGCATGTGATCAGTGCGGCAAAACATTTCTTCAGTCATCAAACCTGAAGACACACCTGGCAGTTCATACAAAGGAGAAGCCGCATTCATGTTCTTTGTGTGGAAAGAGTTTTTCACGGCTGGAGGGAACCACACAGCGATGTTCACAAGTCTTTATCGCTGGAGTCCGAGTCAAGTCTCGAGTGATTTAATGGCTTGCTAAAAAAATCCTCATAAATTGAACTCATCCTAATTACAAAGCTCTAGACAAAACATATGATCTTCTATGATATGCTTTGTATGGGTAATGTACATCCAGCCTGTTACTTTTATGGTTAGAGCAACTTTAATGGTTAATTGTAATGCTTTTAATCCATTACAATGTGCAAAACAGTTGATCTGTAATCCAATTCCATGGCACATAAGAAAATATGTGATACAGATATTACAAAACCATACAAATAAAATATTTCTTTATGATATAAGTCAGGGGTATTAGGTTACGTTCCAGGAGGTACGGTCTCTTCCAGCGGGGGGAAGATTTATGGGCCATTCTACAGAATTGGTCCAAAGCCAGAGTTGGAAACGTACTTAGAGGAAAAAAATGGTTGTATGCATATTGTAAATACAGTACACAGTTTCTAGTAATGTGAGTAATTCTCATATTGTAATTTTCAGAAAGTTCTTGAATATTGGTCCTCTCCCCAAATTGGTCACTACAGAAAACACAGTAATAAAATTGAATAAGAAAGGGTTATATTGGGTGTACGGTTTATTTGACAATATTTCAAGTGCAATTTATGAAATTTGTTGTATTTTGAATCCAATTTTTCTTTGTAAAAGGCAAAAAGTTGATCATACTGATTTCAAAGTTAAGGATTCATTAGTTTGAATATATATGGAATCAAAAACTATCATAACATCTCAGCTGATAATTCAGTACACTTTATTTTTGACAAAACATCCCATGTTTCGGTAGTGACTGCACATTTTCAGTAGTGACAGTAATGCTTTGGTAGCGACCACAACGCATTACAGAATTTTAACTTGCATACTAAAACACAACTAAAACATACTTAAATACAACAAATAAATTGAAAATGCATATTGTAGGAATATTGTGTTTATTTCCCCAAAATATGAGGATTATGTGTTCCCCTTTGTCTCTACCAAAACAATGATGACATGTTTCGGTCGTGACTGTGGTTTTTTGGGGTGTTATCATCGAATGTCACTACAAAAAAACATTTGGTGGAGTTTCGGTAGTGACATCTTTGTTTGGGTAGTGTCAATTTTAGATACTTTTGAATCTAGCCCAAAGATGCTAATCAGCACACGGGATTCCAGCACAGTTCTGAACAGATGTACACGTATAAAAACTAAATGTTATGGAATAATTCCCCCAAAAAAGCGTGCTTAATTGCAGAAAAATGGAGTTCGGTAGTGACGTTCCTTAAAGTTACACAGATTTTTCAGACTTTTGAACACATTTACCTCAAAATGATGAAATCTATCTACTCACACCTTGTAGTGATAAGAGAGGACACAGGAATATTTCCTGATCATAAATATATGGGTTTAGTTAAAATCAGACTCAGCCAATGGACTAACATACACTGTTTTGGGACAGCCACCTCCCAATTCAAAGTACCAATAAATGATAATTTTATATATACACAGTGGTGTGAAAAAGTGTTGGCCCCCTCCCTGATTTCTTAATTTTTTGCATGTTTGTCACACATTAATGTTCCAGATCATCAAACAAATTTAAATATTACAAAGATAATGCAAGTAAATACAAAATGCAGTTTTTAAATTATGTTTTCATTTATTAAGGGAAAAAAACTGTTCAAACATACGTGGCCCTACGTGAAAAAATTAATTGCCCCCTCCTGTTAAATCATGAAAGAACTGTGATTAAGCACATTATTTTAGAAAGCTGAGTTAAATTTCACTAGCCACACGCAGGCCTGATTACTGCCAGACCTGTTGAATCAAGAAATCACTTAAAGAGAACCTGTCTGACAAAGTGAAGCATACTAAAATAGCAACACATCATGCCGCAATCTAAATAAATTCAAGAACAGATGAGAAACAAAACATTTGACATGTATCAGTCTGCAAAGGGTTATAAAGCCATTTCTAAGGCTTTGGGACTCCAGCGAAACCATGGTCAGAGCCATTATCCACAAACGGAGAAAACCTGGAACAATGGTGAACCTTCCCAGGAGTTGACGGCCAACCAAAATTACTCCAAGAGCGCAACGACGACTCATCCAGGGGGTCATAAAAGAACCCAGAACAACATATAAAGAACTGCAGGCCTCACTTGCATCAATTAAGATCAGTGTTCATGATTCAACAATAAGAAAGAGACAGGGCAAAAAAACGGCATCCATGGGAGAGTTCCAAGTCAAAAGCCACTGCTGACCAAAAAGAAAACAAAGGCTCGTCTCTCATTTGCCAAAAGATATCTTGATTATCCCAAAGACTTTTGGGCAGATCTGGGGACTGATGAGACAAAAGTTGAGCTTTTTGGAAGGTGTGTGTCCTGTTACATCTGGCGTAAAACCGACACAGCATTCATAAAAAGAACATCATACCAACAATCAAACATGGTGGTGGTAGTGTGATGGTCTGGGCCTGCTTTGCAGCTTCAGGACCTGGATGACTCGCCATAACTGATGGAACCATGAATTCTATCAGAAAATCCTGAAGGAGAATATCCAGCCGTCAGTTTGTGACCACAAGCTCAAGCGCACTTGGGTTATGTAGAAGGACAATGATCCCAAACACACCAACAAGACCACCTCTGAATGGCTCAAGAAAAACCAAAATTAGAGGTTTTGGCAGTGGCGGTGACATATCAAAGTACAGGGAACGTTAAAGTCCGTTTGAGATGCTTAAACAGTCCATTCATGCGCGAAAACCCTCCAATGTGGCTGAATTAAAAAAAATCTGCAAAGAAGAGTGGGCCAAAATTAATACACAGAAGTTAAAGACTCATTGCCAGTTATCGCAAAAACACTTGATTGCAGTTGTTGCTGCAAAACATGGCACAACTAGTTATTAGATTTAGGGGGCAATTACATTTTCACGTAGGGCCAGGCAGGTTTGGACAGCTTTTTCCCTTAATAAAATAAATAATAATTTAAAAAACTGCATTTTGTATTTACTTGCACTATCTTTGTGTAATATTAAAATTTTTTGATGATCTGAATCTTTTAAGTGTGACAAATTTGCAAAAAATAAAAAAAACAGGAAGGGGGAAATCACTTTTTCACACCACTGTATATATATATATATTATTATGTAATAGAAGGATCTTATCACATCTAAGAATGAATACCTAAATGCTTTTTAAAAGTGTTTTTTTGGGGGGTTGTGGGAAGGCAGTTTGCACCAATTCTATAGAATGGCCCATATACAACCTGAATTCCGGAAATGTCCGGACGTTTTTTAAATTGGGATAAAATGAAAACTAAAAGAATTTCAAATCACATGAGCCAATATTTTATTCACAATAGAACATAGATAACATAACAAAACTGAGAAATTGTACAACTTTATGCACAAAATGAGCTCATTTCAAATTTGATACCTGCTACAGGTCTCAAAATAGTTGGGACGTGGGCATGTTTACCATGGTGTAGTGTAACCCCTCTCTCCCGGGTCCTCACCGCCACACCTCGTTCTCATTCCGAGTGGGTCTCGAACCCTGGTCTCCGGCATGGGAGGCGGACGCACTAACAAGGAGGCTAAATGACTGCAGCCAATGAGATCAGGGGAGTGAGGTTTACCTGCACAGCACCTACCGCTGGCCTCCGTTATACTCACCCCCCTAATCCTCACTCCCATCCGGGTCATGGCACCAATGTAACCCCTCTCTCCAGCCTGCTCCCAAAGAAATAACTGCTATAAAAGCACATGTAACTGAAAAGATCATGTTGTCTGCTGTCATGAGCAATTTGAATTATTTTGATAGTGAAAATGGTTAAAGAGTTATGGTAACATGAATACAGCTTGGCTTGATGTGTCGGCGCCAACACAGCCGGTTTAAAAGGGTTAACTTTAACTTTCTTAAAAATGTTATTTACTGCAATTTTTTCTTCGTCCACCAATACAAATCTTCCTCTGCGGTCCAAACCAAGACTTCACAGTCACCAAGACAGTCTGCTTTCCTGGGATAACTATCAATGGCATGTTGTCACTTCCCTATACTTTTTTATATATCACCCACCAGAGGGTGATGTGAAGCCAAGCACAATAATTGCTAACTTTTATTATTTTGTCCAAATACTGGTCAAATAGTAATCTCATCTTTGTTTCAAGGTCCATACAACCTTTGCCTGCCTATTGTGTGCTGTACACTTTGTTCTTGTAAATGGACTCCTGGGATTAGTGACATTCTTAAATATAGATACTGGTCAGCAACCACCAGCTGCCAAATGCTGTTCAAGTTTGATGTATTCACATCATTCGAGCAGATGAAGTTGGCTAGCCCAGCTTTATCCCAACAAGCATTTCTCAAAATGCTGGAACGTCGATCTCTTCGCACAGGTCGGGTAAGAACTCTTTTCATTGCCAAGATTTTTGAATTTCAAAATTAAAAATCTTTTATTAACCAAAATAATAACGTCCTTCTTTCCAGGTAGTATTTGTGGTGATGCATTCCATGGAGTCTTTCAAGAGTTTACCTTTTGTAATTTAAAAAAAGAAGACCTGTGCCTGATGGAGCCCATGAAGTGTCCAGCATGCAAACCAGATATGCTGGCTATCTCAGCAGATGGCAGCAGAAAGCATTACTGTTTGAGAAGTCCAAAGGGTCAGTGGAATCATTTTGTCAATTTATAATTTACATATAGTGCAGCACAGTGGTGCAGTGTTGTTTTTGTGTAGCCCCAAGGTACTGTAGACTGGCAGCCTGTTCCGGTGAGAGAACGCTGTGCGCGCGCTGCTGCTGCCTCTCGCTGGAAATTTTTTCGCCTTTGTTTTGTTGTTTAGTTACAAGTCGGTTTGTGTATATGTCCCTCCTGCTCAACTGAAACGTTAATTGGATTATTCTACCTGTTCAACTGGAATTTTTATTGGACTTTTTTACTTTACTGTGGATTATATGGACAATTTCTCCAACACATCACTGATCCATCCAATGCTATCCAACGCTACTCTGCTGCTGGCTACCGATCTCTGCACTGCTCTACTGCATCTTTCTACATAGCTGGCCATTGAGTCTCCACTCCCTCGTTCATCTATCATGGACATTACGCAGGGCTTAAAGTTCTCTGGCACCGTGCCGGATCTCCGGCTTGCAGTGTTTGGCTGTGGAAAAAATGTATAATTTTAAAAAAAACTTGTTGATTGATATCACTTTCGAGTCCATGAGTTCGCCTACCAATGGTATGAGAGGAGCACAGCTTTCACTCTCAACCAAACTAACATTACTAGCCAATCAGAATGTTTTGCTCTTATAAACACGAGACGCGCATAATAGTATCCAACTGCAGAGTCGCAGCTGATGAATGGAGAAGCGCGACAAAAAGCTGCGAGGCGCAATGGTCAAAAGATGTCCATCTAGCGCATATTTACATAGAATAACTAATTAAAAAGCAGCGGAGCTTTGTAAACAGCTCAGAGTAATCATGTCATCTCCTTAAAACGATATGATCGCCAGAACAAATTTAGCGAGATTAAAAAAAAAAAAGGTCCTGTTCACACATGATCTATTAACGGTAACTTGCCGGTAATTTACCAGTAAAGACTGTATGTGTGAAAGGGGCTAAACTCTTCCTCTGTATATGCTGTGAATTTGAATTGCTTAACGTTCATCCAGGAAAACAGTGTGCATTATCTCACTAGATTTGTAACGTATATCATTTCTCAAAGGAGAATACATCAACCTATTTCTAAATATGCCGTTTATTGTACATCACCATTTCAAAATAAAAGTTTCTGCACGTGGTCAAATATGAAAATTAAATGGATTTGTGATGGCTAAGGCCACACTTAATAATTGGGCTAGTTTATTTCAATCGTTCTAGTTTTCTTTTTAATTAATTTAATTTCTTTGTAGGAGAAATTGATTGTTTTGTTTAAGGGATCAATTGTTTGTTTGCTTGTTTATAAATTTATATGCATTTATTTTTTCTCTTTAATATTATTTACCCAAAACATTTTGTGTTAGTGGTGCATGTTTTCTCTTATGCGCGCATTAAAGATCAAAGAGCGAGACAACAATTCATTACAAGAGTGCAGGCTAGTGATTGAATAAAACCACAACGAGACAAGATATGGGTTAATATTTTCTTTATTTAATTGTTTGAATGATTGTGTATCTTACCCGTGGTTCTGCCAGGATCCATGACTGCAGCATGGAACAAAGGCTTGTTATTAAAAGAATGCGGCATTTCCTGATGTCCTTTATATCCTTTGCTAGGAATTATGGGAAATGTAGTTTTGGGTACCATATGGGTTTGGATTGTTTGTTCAGTTGAATGTGTTATTATAAAGGGCATTCTTTCCAGTTTATTTTATTATTGCTTTATGGTGAATGGAATTTCATGTTTATAGAGTTTATTTGTATATATTATATATTTATTTTTCATTGAGGTTTGATGTACTGAATTGAGACCCCCTGTAATTATAAAATGGTTTGATCTGTTTGTTAAAAGGGTGTGATTTTTCTATGTCTGATTTAGTTCTGGTGAGGGATCCCTGGAGAAACATCTGAGGCCCAGATCTCAGTAATGTGCTGATATTTCATTTATCAGTTCGTTTTTCTTTCTTTTCTTTTGGTTTTTAAATTTTTTTCCCCTGCACCTTTGTGATCAGTACATGAGTGTGGCAGTTAATAAAATGGAAATTTGAAGATTCTATGAATGCCTCCTGAAAATTTTATGGAAGAAGCCGTATGAGATTTAAACATCATTTAATCACGCTGTAAAGTGAAATGTCACCAGGCCGTTGGCGCCCTCTGCAGTCTTTGTTATTACATACAGCATGTACTTAGTTGGTTATGTTCATATTACACTGAACAAAATTATAAACGCAACACTTGTTTTTGCCCCCATTTTTCAGAGTGGCCATTTATTGTGGCCACAACCAAGGCACACCTGTGCAATAATCATGCTGTCTAATCAGCATCTTGATATGCCACACCTGTGAGGGGATGGCTTATATCGGCAAAGGAGAAGTAGCTCAATACCACAGATTTAGACAGTTTGTGAAACATATTTGAGAGAAAAATAGGCGTTGTGTACATACGAAAAGGTTCTTAGATCTTTGAGTTCAGCTATGAAAGAGGGGGGCAAAAAACAAAAAGCGTTGCGTTTTAATAATTTGTTCAGTGTAAATACACTTACTGGCCACTTTATTAGGTACACTTTGCTAGTACCGGGTTGGACCCCCTTTTTGCCTTCAGAACTGCCTTAATTCCTTGTGGCATAGATTTTAACAAGGTGCTGGAAACATTACTTTGAGATTTTGGTCATATTGACATGACAGCATCACGCAGTTACTGCAGATTTGTCGGCTGCACATCCATGATGCAAATCTCCCGTTCCACCACATCCCAAAGCTGCTCTATTGGATTGAGATCTGGTGACTGTGGAGGCCATCTGAGTAAAGTGAACTCATTGTCATGTTCAAGACAGAATGGGGCAAAGAGTGGCCTAATGGTTAGAGCGTCGGACTAGTAACCCAAAGGGTGCGGGTTCGAGTCTCGTACCGGCAGGGAATGTAGGTGGTGGGAGTGAATGTACAGCACTCTCTCCCTCCTTCGATACCACGACTGAGGTGCCCTTGAGCAAGGCACCGAACCCCAACTGCTCCCCAGGCGCCGCAGAATAAATGGCTGCCCACTGCTCCGGTGTGTGGTGTTCACGGTTTGTGTGTGTTCACGGTTTGTGTGTGTGCACTTTGTATGGGTAAATGCAGAGCACTAATTCCAAGTAGGGGTCAGAAAAAAGAAAAAAAAAGAAACCAGTCTGAGATGATTTGAGCTTTGTGACATGGTGCATTATCCTGCTGGAAGTAGCCATCAGAAGATGGGTACACTGTTGTCATAAAGGGGTGGACATGATCAGCAACAATACTCAGGTAGGCTGTGGCGTTTAAAAGATGCTCAATTGGTATCTAGGGGCCAAAGTGTGCCAGAAATATCCCCTTACACCATTACACACCACACCAGCCTGAAACCGTGAGGACAAGGCAGGATGGATCCATGCGTTCATGTCGTTTATGCCAAATTCTGACCCTACCATATGAATGTCGCAGCAGAAATCGAGACTAATCAGACTCAGGCAACGTTTTTCCAATCTTCTATTGTCCAATTTTGGTGAGCCTGTGAGAATTATAGCCTCAGTTTCCTGTTCTTAGCTGAAAGGAGTGGCACCCGGTGTGGTCTTCTGCTGCTATAGCCCATCTGCTTCAAGGTTCGACATGTTGTGCATTCAGAGATGCTCTTCTGCAAACCTCGGTTGTAACGAGTGGTTATTTGAGTTACTGTTGCCTTTCGATCATCTCTTAACCAGTCTGCCCATTCTCCTCTGACATCAACAAGGCATTTTCGTCCACACAACTGCCCCTCACTGGATATGTTCTCTTTCGGCCATCTCTGTAAACTCCTAGAGATGGTTGTGCTGTGAAATCAGTTTAGCAGCAGTGTGTGAATACATCAATGACCAGCCCGTCTGGCACCAACAACCTTTCCACGTTCAAAGTCACTTAAATCCTTTTTCTTCTCCATTCTGATGCTCGGTTTGCACTTCAGCATGTCGTCTTCACCACGTCTAGATGCCTAAATGCTTTGAGTTGCTGCCATGTGATTGGCTGAATAGATATTTGCGTTAACTAGCAGTTGAACAGGTGTACCTAATAAAGTGACCGGTGAGTGTGTAATTCTCTAATATTTATATAAGATACTGTTCAATTATTCAATATTTAGGTTTTAGTTTTAAAATTGACAAAAACTACAAACAAGGTGCCAGGATCAGGAAAAGAACAGCACAATATAAGAATCCAGGGAACATTTATGTACTATTCATTGGCAATATACAGAGTTTAGATTTAGTAACTTTACAGTGAAAGTAAAATTACATCATCGCAAAACAGCATTCTGATACATTCTGAACATTTGTTACATTTTCAGTTAAATCAATATGACGTAGATCAATTTTAGATGTATGGATTATACAAACTGTTAGGCAAAATAATAGAGGTGGGTACTGTACATCATATGTAGATTGAAGATGAAGACCATTTTTAAACCGATGTATTAGGTATAATAAAAACGCATACAGAACATTTTAACAAAAAGCCAAAATTCTTAGTTTTACTGAATGTGTTTAGCAGGGCAGGTTAGGCGTGGGAACAGAGCGAGGCCGGTGGTGCGAGTGTAAATGAACGACACCTGTGTGTCACAGCGGTCACGAGACCCATGGTGGAGCTCTGGAAGGATAAAAGGAGGAGAGATGACAGTGAAGGATGTGAGAGGACCAGGCCAGGGAGTTTTGTTTGTGTAGCAGTCGTCTGTGAGGGGGTTCCACTTTACTTTCATTTTGTGTTGATTGTTGACGTCATTATTACAGTTTAATTTATAATTTGCTGGTTCCTGCCTACTTTCTCCTTAATCCAAAATTGAACCAGCCTCTTCTATCACTCAAAGTTTTATTTTTCTCTGTGCGTTTGTATTCTTTCCAATGCTGTGGAAGCACTTCTCCTGTGGAAACCTTACTGATGATGTCTGCTTTCTTCCTGACTTCCAATAAAGACTGAATGCGATTTTTAAATCCTGGTTTGGCTTCTTGTTTTTCAGATTCAATCATCAGATCAATGTAGTCAGGGACAGAAAGAGGATTGGGCTTGAGGGCAATTTCCTGCAGCCGCTCCAAGGACATTTGAGAGTTTTTAATGAGTCTAGCCACAATATCCTGGACAACATAAAGCTCATTTTCAAGCTCTTCAAAGATCTTTTCCTTTGACATGACCTGTCCATGTGCAGCCTCAAATCGCTTCTTTAAATCATGATAGGTTTCCTTTCTCTTTTCTTTGACATAATCCCATTTGTATTTCTGATTGAAGTGCACATTCCAGACACACTTTCCAGGACAGACGTTACACTTTCCGTCTTTCATGGCAGAGCACATATATTTATCACAGTCACTTGCATAAGCGCATTTGTCATGACATGTGAAGTGACAAGTTTGGCAGTTGGTTAAGAAGGTGCTAGATGTGTTTTTGATCTGTTTTGGGACAGTTACTTCAATCTCGTATTCAAAATCCTTGTTTGCATCCATTTCAGCCTTGTGCTGCTCCAGAGCAGCATATGTCTCCCTGATTTCATTCAGTTTTGTCAGACCAGCATTAATCTGAGGCTGGAGACGTTCCACAAGCACTTCTAGCTGTTTTCGCTCTTTTAAGACCTCCTTTGTCAGAGACAAGCTCTTAGTTTGCATCATGTTAAGGGATTTGAAGAATTTGGTCATGCTAGAAAATCCCAGATTCCAGAACATTTGATCAAAGTTTTCACAATCAAACTCCTTAGCTCCTCCAGATTTCTTATTGGTAGCAAACATGGCAGAGTTGTTGAACTTGAAGTGAAGAGGCTCTCCAGACTCATTGGTAGAGCAGGGCACCTCAGCGACTTTGATGGCCTCCAGAACAGGAGGTGTTTTCCCATCTGCAAAGGTGACCAGCACAAGGATGTTTTCAGCAATATCCTTCCCAAATATGGAAAGAATGGCGTCAAAGATATATTTCTGTGTGTGTGTCAGACGAGCAAGTGAAGCCTGTACTACGAAACACACAGCATCAATGTGGTCGATCCCTCCACGGGCAGAGAAGAACTCCTGAATCTGTGCTGTGATTTTCTGGTCATGTGAAATTCCTCTGGTGTCACCAAAGCCTGGTGTGTCCACTATGGTCAGAGAAAATGGGACCCGGAAGCCATCCATGTGATTAATTTGATATGCTGTGATCTTTGACGTCTGACTTTCAGCCTGGGATTTCTGCTTCCCTTCATCTATCAGCACAAACCGGAAGTCGTTCTCCCATTGCACTCCCAGAATGTAGTTGATCATGCTGTTAATTAGAGTGGTTTTTCCTGCACCTGTGGCTCCGATCATCATAATGGTCTTGTTCTCTTTTGGGATGTTTTTCCCAAATGTGCTTCTTCTGCAGAATCCATCAATGTGCTGCCATGTTTCAACCAGATGGAGTTTAAAAATTGGTAGGTTTTCATTGCTTCCATCTTCTATTTTTCTGCTCTGGCTGTCCTTTATAATTTGTGCAACACTCAAGCCCTTTGCATTGCTGAGATCTGTTTCCATGTTTTCGCTGCTTGTGGTTTCTCTTGACATTTTAGGATTCTCGTTAACAGCAGACTGGCGGTTTCTAATAGCTTTTTCCTGACCTGTTTCCACCTGTGCCGCTGAAAAGAAAAGAAAATAATAGTTTGAACATCCAGATTTCAATATAGTATAATTAGTATTCACACTGTGTATGGCTGTACTGTACCTAGACAAAATTAAATGTCTTGTTTGAACATCCTAGTCTTTAAACATATCATGATGCTTTAAAAGTGTTGTAAGGTCTGAATATTCAGCTGTTGTTCCAAAAGACTTTACAAAATAAAGCAGCGATTCATTCCAGCGAGTCAAAGGGTACAAAATATTCACTTCCTGATAAACTGGTTCTAAATAACACTAAGTAGGAGAAGCCACTGTATATAATAATTTTTGTACATATAAATATATATATATATATAGATTAATGACTTGAGTTTAGAGCACACATAACGAAAACAAAATTAAGACGAATAAACATTCATTGCTTTCGGAGGTGGATGCTGCTGTTTGGGAATGCAGTCGTGTAAGACAGCTCTGGAAGGTAATTATACCGAACCACTTTGACGACAGTCTTTGTTCAGGCACTTTAGAATGATCAAAACAGCATTTCAAATGCTGTGTGACAAGATCAGCCCGTCCACTGGTTTGTGTAGTTATGCCGTCCCATCATGCAAAACCACATGACTTTTTTGATGCATATAATTACATTTATTCTTATCAGATAATTTTTAAAAAAAAATCTAACTTAATAAAGTGCATATGTTTTTTATGCATATTTTTAGAATTAATGCGCATCTTGGCATTTCAATCCAGCATTTTAGTTTTTTTAAGCAATATCCCAAAATGCACTTAAAATTTGGTGGATGGAAACAGTTATTGAGAGATTTAATTGTTATGGAATAATGACTATAATTGTATTTGTCTTACATGCGTACAGTTAATCTGAATTCTAATCTGCATTAATTTGAACAATGACAGCTATTACGTGAATGTCAAATTAGTCAGAGATCAGTTATCCTGATTACAGGATCTGACATGTGTCAAATCATCTAAAATATTTTAAACAAAGTAAGAACAAAGGACCCCAGGCTTTCATAAAAGCCAGCTCAAACGTTTGTCTCGATTTACTTTTTTTTAAAACTAGTTTAATATAGAGGTTTACATGACATGCATACCAATATGCTGATAACTTGATGCAACATGATGTGACTGCAGCATAAAATGTTTATTTACAAATAAATTATATTTACTGAAATATTTTGTGCACTCACCTCTTTCTGTGGCTTCTGTAGTGAAATCTTCACATTTGTTACAATTCAAGTAACATCCATCATTCTCCTGAACAATTTCCTTAACTGTCGCTATAAGGTCAGCAGGAGTGCTGTTTCTCTCCAATCTGTTGTGTCTGTTAGAACACTTTTTAATGATTTCCTTTATGACATCATTGACTTCAGTCGGCTCAGCGCGTTCTGGCTCTTGTGTCGTGAGCACCAGGGTGTGTTGAAACACACTGTCAGAGAAACAGCTGAGCAGTATCTCGATGCACACTTTCTCTTCTCTTGAACACTCGTCAGGTTTGAGGACCAGAATGATCACGTGAGGTCCTGGAGCAGACAGAGACAAACACTCCTTCACTGCCTGTGTGATGTGACGTAGTGAGAGATCTGGGTTGAGCAGGAGAGGAGTGTTGATGACAGTCACATGTTTTCCTCGGACTCTGTCACTGTACGGCACTACATCATCTGAAGGAGATTCACTGTCAAACGCAGCTCTTCCTAAGATGAAGTTTCCCACTTGGCTGTTCTCTGACACACTCTTACCAAGAAGAACAATCCTCAAATCACTCACTGAAACACACAACACACATGATGTTACAGTATGTCACAATGTAATGGGTGCCTGTAAAATAATCAGCACCCTGAAGTGACCCTTTAGGTGGCTCAAATATCCTGTATAGTGTCTCTGTGTATTAATGAAGACTAGACTCACTCTCAGGAGGCATTCTGGTTTTGTTGTCTCCTCTCCTGGCAGGAGGAATATGGGCAACAGCTGCTGAAAAAATTTAAATGTAAATTATATTTGATTCCTATATACAGCACATTAATCCCACACCTCGCATAGTTTTACAAAAAAACCTAAAAAACTGAAACGGTAAAAAAAAAAACAAATACAGCAAAACGTCTCAGGTTACGTACGTATGTAACCATGGTTCCCTGAGTAGGAACGAGACACTGCGTCCTCTAGGCGTCGCTATGGGGGGAACACCTTCAGTGTGACTGCTGTCTGAAGCATATATCTAAAAATGACAATAGCACTGGCCGGCGACAGCCTATGACGTCACTACCGGTGCGACTGTAGTATAAATAGGCACCGGGAGAACACGTCATCCGCTTCTTCATCTGAAGCTTGCGTCCGAAGCATGGCAGGAAACCTAGAGGACGCAGTGTCTCGTTCCCTACTCAGGGAACCATGGTTACATATGTAACCTGAGACGTTCCCTTTCAAGGGAACTTCGAACTGCGTCCTCTAGGGGTCGCTATGGTGAACGGTATACCCACGCCACCATGCTGAGGGGAGTGTGGGCCAGAACCATGGCGAGCACTAAGAACCAACTCTACCAAAGCTTTAAGGGAGTTGCCCCTGGGCCGCTAGACGGCTGTCAGTGACCATTGATCCCCTACGCCAAAGGTCCCTAAGCTACTACCCAAAAAAAAAACCTTTAGGTAGGGACAGAACTCCTGGGCCCGGGGTAGAGCTCAAGGCTTGGAATCAGGAATAGATTCCTGTAAGGGGATAGAATCGTACTAGGTCTTGGCCTGTCACCCAGGAAGCTACCGCTTGCTCTGCATGAGCTTGCTGAAGGAACTGTCTCAACAGACCCCTAGTAGCAACACCCTGTTAAAGTAGGTATCCAGAGGATACATAGGTGGAGTGATGCCCAAGGTGGAACCGGGGCTTAACCAACTCAAGAAAGGGCATGAAAGAACGCAAAGCTTAATGTGCGGACTCCACAGGGTGGATTTTTAGAAAGTGACAGGGACTTTCGCCGTGCGCACTTACCATTTTTTTTTTTTTTCTATCATGGATTTTAAAGATACCGTTCTAAGGGGCCCTTGTGGCACTCTGAAGGAGCAGACCATAGATGGAAATGGCGCAGCCCAAGAACAATACGTCTGATAAGCACCAACTCATCCTCATGGTATAATGCTGGAATGGCTAGCAGTAAGTTACCTTAGCGAGGAGATAATAACCACCAGCTCTCAGCCGAGCAGGGGGCTCGACCATACAGTCATGTCATTAGAAATCCTGAAGGTAAGCGTTACTGCAAGTTAGCCAAAACTACAGGTGCTTGGGGAAACATGAGAACTAAACTCTCATGGAGAGGAATTCAGGAAGGAGTAGCGTGCTCATAGGCAACCCTCTGATAGAGTGGAGCACTGCTAAACACTACCACAAGAACAGCCCACGGAGCGGGGAATTCAACTCCTCAGAAGGGGAGAGAACTCGAACGCTTGGAAGAAAGCACCATGCTCATAAATAACCCTCTACAGTGAGGGGAGTGATGCTTTAAAAGTGTATCAACAGAGACACACTAGTTGAGTGGAGCCCAAGGCAAGTACCGGGGCCTAAGCCAACTCAGAAACAGGGAACGAGGCGATACAACGTTTGAACCCTTTACCATATAGGGGGATTGTAGGAAATGTTGTGAGGATTTAGACCCTATCATAGTACTGAGACTGCTCTCATTAGAGTTACAAATGACCTGCTCTTATCATCTGATTGTGGTTGTATCTCTCTATTAGTGCTATTGGATCTTAGCGCTGCGTTCGACACTATTGATCACAACATTCTTTGCATAGACTAGAAAACTTTGTTGGCATTAATGGAAGTGCATTAGCATGGTACTTATCTAACCCCCATCAGTTCGTAGCAGTGAATGAAGAAGTATCACATCGATCACAAGTGCAGTATGAAGTACCTCAAGGCTCAGTACTAGGGCCATTACTCTTCATACTTTACATGTTACCCTTGGGAGATATCATCAGGAAACACGGCGTTAGCTTTCACTGTTATGCTGATGACACTCGGCTCATATTCTTCGCAGCCCGGCGAAACATACCAATTTGAAATACTAGCGGAATGCATAGTCGATATAAAAAACTGGATGATGAGTAATTTCTGCTAAATTCTGAAAAAACAGAGGTGTTAATTATAGGACCTAAAAACTCTGCATATAATAACCTACAACACAGTCTAACACTTGATGACTGCTCTGTCAATTCTTCGTCATCAGTTAGGAACCTAGGTGTTATTTGATAGCAATCTTTTCTTAGAAAGCCGTGTTTCTAGCATTTGTAAAACTGCATTTTTCCATCTTTAAAATATATCTAAATTACGACCTAGGCTCTCAATGTCAAATGCAGAAATGTTAATTCATGCGTTTATGACCTCAAGGTTAGATTATTGTAATGCTTTATCGGGTGGTTGTCTGCACGCTTAATAAACAAACTTCAGCTGGTCCAAAATGCAGCAGCTAGAGTTCTTACTAGAACCAGGAACTATGACCACATTAGCCCGGTTCTGTCAACACTGCACTGGCTACCTATTAAACATCATATAGATTTTAAAATCTTGCTAATTAATTATAAAGCCCTGAATGGTTTAGCACCTCAGTGTTTGAATGAGCTCTTATTGCATTATAGTACTCCACGTCCGCTGCGTCCTCAAAACTCTGGCCATTTGATAATACCTAGAATATCAAAATCAACTGCGGGCGGCAGATCCTTTTCCTATTTAGCGCCCAAACTCTGGAATAACCTACCTAACATTGTTCGGGAGGCAGACACACTCTGTCAGTTTAAATCTAGATTAAAGACCCATCTCTTTAACCTGGCTTACACATAACACACTAATACGCTTCTAATATTCAAATCCGTTAAAGGATTTTTAGGCTGCATTAATTAGGTCAACCAGAACCGGGAACACTAAAAAACCCGATGTACTTGCTACATTGTTAGAAGCATGGCATCTACGTTAATATTAGTCTGTTTCTTTCTTATTCCGAGGTCAATGTAGCCACCAGATCCAGTCTGTATCCAGATCAGATGGTCACTGCAGTCACCCGGATCCAGTACGTATTCAGACCAGATGGTGGATCAGCACCTAGAAAGGACCTCTACAGCCCTGAAAGACAGCGGAGACGAGGACAACTAGAAGAGCCACAGATACAGATCCCCTGTAAAGACCTTGTCTCAGACGGCCACCGGGACAAGACCACAGGAGCTAGTTGAGTCCTCTGCACAATGTGACTTTTTGCTGCAGCCTGAAATTGAACTGCTGGTTTGGTCTGGCCCCCGACTGAGCCTGGGTTTCTCCCAAGGGTTTTTCTCCATTCTGTCACCGATGGAGTTTAGGTTCCTTGACGCTGTCACCTCTGGCTTGCTTAGTTGGGGACACTTCATTTCCAGCAATATCGTTGACTTGATTGCAAATGATTGCAAAGAAACTATTTAAACTGAACTGAGCTGGATTATGACATCACTGAATTCAATGATGAACTGCCTTTAACTGAAAAATGAGTGTTTACTATTGTCACTTTGCATTATTGACACACTATTTTCCTAAAAAGGTTCAGTTGCTTTGACACAATCTGTAGTGTAAAAATAACTATGTAAATACAGTGACTGAACTTTACTCCCCGCTTCTCAGCATTTAAACTGCGGAGGAGCACGACCAGCAACGTAACTGTCATCCAGCTCAGGTCTGTCTCAGTCGCATCCCAGCACTTATTATGGTACTAATGGTATATTTGAGATCACAAGAGACGGTAGAGGTGTCTCCACCATGTGGATTGAGGAAAGAAAATGTGACGCAGAGTGCTATAGTGCTGTGTACACACGAAGTACTTAAATTACCATGTGGATTTTAGCACATGTCCAGCACAGAAGTTAGCGTGTCACTTACATAGTATGGATTTTATAGAGATATGCATCACAGATGCCCAGAAGTCCTCAGCCATTCAATCAGGAGCGGCAGGCTCAAAGAAAACCCTCTGAGGTGAGGGGAGCATTTTTCTAAAAATATCATCTAAAATATTTTAAATAAAGTAGGAACAAAGGACCCCAGGCTTTCATAAAAGCCAACTCAAACGTTTGTCTCGATTTACTTTTTTTGAAACTAGTTTAATATAGAGGTTTACATGACATGCATACCAATATGCTGATAACTGGATGCAACATGATGTGACTGCAGCATAAAATGTTTCTTTACAAATAAATTATATATACTGAAATATTTTGTGCACTCACCTCTTACTGTGGCTTCTGTAATGAAATCTTCACATTTGTTACAATTCAAGTAACATCCATCATTCTCCTGAACAATTTCCTTAACTGTCGCTATAAGGTCAGCAGGAGTGCTGTTTCTCTCCAATCTGTTGTGTCTGTTAGAACACTTTTTAATGATTTCCTTTATGACATCATTGACTTCAGTCGGCTCAGCGCGTTCTGGCTCTTGTGTCGTGAGCACCAGGGTGTGTTGAAACACGCTGTCAGAGAAACAGCTGAGCAGTATCTCGATGCACACTTTCTCTTCTCTTGAACACTCGTCAGGTTTGAGGACCAGAATGATCACGTGAGGTCCTGGAGCAGACAGAGACAAACACTCCTTCACTGCCTGTGTGATGTGACGTAGTGAGAGATCTGGGTTGAGCAGGAGAGGAGTGTTGATGACAGTCACATGTTTTTCTCGGACTCTGTCACTGTACAGCGTTACATCATCTGAAGGAGATTCACTGTCAAACGCAGCTCTTCCTAAGATGAAGTTTCCCACTTGGCTGTTCTCTGACACACTCTTACCAAGAAGAACAATCCTCAAATCACTCACTGAAAAACACAACACACATGATGTTACAGTATGTCACAATGTATTGGGTGCCTGTAAAATAATCAGCACCCTGAAGTGATCCTTTAGGTGGCTCAAATATCCTGTATAGTGTCTCTGCGTATCAATTAAGACTAGACTCACTCTCAGGAGGCATTCTGGTTTTGTTGTCTCCTCTCCTGGCAGGAGGAATATGGGCAACAGCTGATGAAAAAATTAAAATGTAAATTATATTTGATTCCTATGTACAGCACATTATTCCTGCACCGTGAATACTTCTACAAAAAAAAAAAAAAACCTGAAACGGTTAAAAAAAACTAATACAAGAAAACGTTCTCAGGTTAAGTATGTAACCATGTTTCCCTGAGTAGGGAACGAGACACTGCATCCTCTAGGGGTCGCTATGGGGGAACACCTTCAGTGTGACTGCTGTCTGAAGCATATATCTAAAAATGACAATAGCATTGGCCGGCAACAGCCTATGACGTCACTACCGGTGCGACTATAGTATAAATAGGCGCCGGGAGAACACGTCATCCACTTCTTCATCTGAAGCTTGCATCCGAAGCATGGAAGGAAACCTAGAGGACGCAGTGTCTCGTTCCCTACTCAGGGAACCATGGTTACATACATACGTAACCTGAGACGTTCCCTTTCATGAGAACTTCAAAACGGGGTCCTCTAGGGGTCGCTATGGGGAACGGTATACCCACGCCACCATGCTGAGGGGAGTGCATGCCAAACCACATGCGAGCACTAAGTACAAACTCTACCAAAGCTTAAGGGGGGGAAGTTTGCCCCTGGGCAGTTTAGGCGGTCAGGACATTATCCCTATGCCAAAGCTAAGCTACATACCCAAAAAAACTTACCTGTTAGGGCCAGAACTCCTGGGCCCGGGGTAGAGCTCAAGGCTTGGAATCAGGAATAGATTCCTGTAAGGGGGATCAGCAAGGTATAGGTCTTGGCCTGTCACAGGAAGCTACCGCTCGCCTCTGCATGAAGCTTGCTGAAGGAACTGTTCAACAGACCCATAAGTGCAACACCTGTTAAGTAGAATCCTGAGGATACATAAGTGGAGTGATGCTCAAGGTGGAACCGGGGCCTAACCGACTCAAGAAAGGGCACGAAAGAACGCAAAAAGCTTAATGTGCGGACTTACCACAGGGTGGATTTTAGAAAGCGCACAGGGACTTCGCGTGCGCACTTACCATATCATGGATTTTAAAGATACCGTTCTAAGGGGCCCTTGTGGCACTCTGAAGGAGCAGACCATAGATGGAAATGGCGCATCCCAAGAACAATACGTCTGAGTCACCAACTCATCCTCATGGTATAATGTTGGAATGGCTAGCAGTAAGTTACCTAGCTTAGGGAGCATAACACCCAGCTCTCAGCCGAGAGGGGGCTCGATCTACAGCATGTTCATGAGAAATCCTGAAGGGTAAGCGTACTGCAAGCTTAGCCAAAAACTCCAGGTGCTCTGGGAAAACAGAGAACTCAACTCTCCATGTGAGAGGAGAACTCCGAATTCAGAAAAAGATAGAGGTAGGGGCCGGCCATTTTTTTTTTAGGCAACCCTCTGATAGAGTGGAGCACTGCTAAACACTACCACGAGAACAGCCCACGGAGCTAGGAATCCAACTTCTCAGAAGTGAGAGAATTCAAACGCTCGAAAGAAATCACCATGCTCACAATAACCCTCAATGTTGAGGGGAGTGATGCTTCAAAAGTGTGTCAACAGAGACACACTAGTTGAGTGGAGCCCAAGGCGAGTACCGGGGCCTAAGCCAACTCAGAGAAAGGGAACGAGGCTAACAACGTGTAACCCTTACCATATAGGATTTTAGAAAAGTGTGCAGAGTGCTTAGCGTGCACACTTACCACCATGTGGATTTTAGAAAGTGCGCAGAGTGCTTAGCGTGCACACTTACCACCATGTGGATTTTAGAAAGTACGCAGAAGCTTAGCGTGTGCACTTACCATAGTATGGATTTTATAGAGATCTGCTCACAGATGCCCAGAAGTCATCAGCCACTCAATCGGGAGCGGCAGGCTCAAAGACAACCCTCCAGTGTGAG
>JADLZN010010027.1:0-47891 GCA_018155175.1 Sinocyclocheilus anophthalmus | reverse complement strand
GCAGCCGCCATGTTTTCCACGGTGACCTCATTTTACCTCATTTCACTCCGTGTAGCCTGGTGATACAAGAAGAGGAAATCTCATTGTACATGTTTAACAGTGCAAGAGCGCGGCATGGGCACATGCTCAAGGTTGCACGCGAGATTTCCTGCCCGGTCTGAAACCACAGCGAGAGGCAGCTTTCCAACTCTGCTGACTCACGTGCCGACTGCTCTTAGAAAGCCAAAATAGGAAGGGATCAAA
Source organism: Sinocyclocheilus anophthalmus (assembly GCA_018155175.1). Classification (NCBI taxonomy): domain Eukaryota; kingdom Metazoa; phylum Chordata; class Actinopteri; order Cypriniformes; family Cyprinidae; genus Sinocyclocheilus; species Sinocyclocheilus anophthalmus. The sequence goes on along the minus strand of JADLZN010010027.1, from coordinate 47,648 downwards.
CTTTCTACAGGCTGTAGCTCAGGCATGAATAACGACTTGGGCTGGGGAGCGGTTTAATTTCAGAGCAGCTATCTGGATTTCTTTGTAGGCATATTAATCAGACGGCACAGGATTGACCTTTAAGTAAAAAGCATGCATCTTTATCATTACGTGTCAGAAAACAAGAACACTGGAGTTTGGAAGATAGATAATACAACATCTGTGCAATAAAAGCATATGCTCTTTTTCTTTTACACTAATTCCGTCCATTTCCAAATAATTTCGGATGATAAAAGAGCAAACAAACACGGACACAATGAAACACACAAAAGGCAGAGGCTTGGTTATGCAAATACCTCAGGCATTTAAAAAAAAAAAAAAAAAGATCTACTGACGAGAAGAATAAAACAATACACATCCCTCAGTGATCTGTGAATGCAAAACTGATAATTCCTCTCACTGCTGAACAAACATCATTAAAGTGATGAAAATAAAATTAAAGGGGCCATGCACTGCAATCATTATACCCAGCAGATCAAAGGAGGTCATTAATTGTCCGCTAAACCAAGACAATGCAACAGCCATGATGTTGTTTTGCTTGGTCCCCGTTCTGCTGTCCTGAGAGCACTTAAATAGGGCTGGCTAAATGGGCCAGATGAAAATACCCACTTGGCAAATATGCTTTATAAGTAATAAAACGTGTTGCTGCGCCCTGGCACTTCCCTGTACACTTTGTGTCGAGGCTTCAAAATAAAGAAATGTTTACATGTGAATGTGCTGCGTAGCAGCTGTCCAGATGAGACTGTCTGGACAAATGAACAGAGCAGAACATGGTTAAAGAAACACTCGACACAACAGTTCCACCAGATGTGATTTTACACTTTTCATAACTACAGTGTTCATTTGAATAGGCAATATCAGCCTAGTGTGTCTTGAGATTAGAGATTTACCAGAGAAAAACAATGTCAATTAGGAGATGCAGGAAGCAGCAAAGCGTTCGAGGATCATATGTCGTCACGTCTGGGAAAGAATATGAAAGGCAGCAGATTTCAAACCTGAAAAGAGTTGAGACCAGCGCAAAGGCCTGTTGTGAATGTGTTTGAGAAACCAGTTCAGCTGAGCTCATGAGGTCTCTGCCCCTATTAGCTTTCAGTCCCTAAAGTACTTTGCTGTGCTCTCTGCTCTCAGGTTTGGAAGGACAGGTTCTAATCCAAATTACATCATCCTAAAAGAGAGACGTGCGTACAAAGAGCCTTCTCTGGTCTAAAAAGACTTCAAAGTACAGGATGTCGTCTTGGATTACAGATGCAGAATGACCCTTCTGATGTTTGATAATGATGCAGCTAAAAACCACATTAAAGGGAAAGTGTGTCCAAAAATGAACATTTTATTGTTTACTCACCCCCTCATGTCATTCCAACCCGGATTATTGTTACCCATCCATGAAAAACAAAAAGAGATGCTAGCCAAAATATCTGAGCAGTTCGGTTGCATTCAACAAAACAAAAAAAATCTTGATTTATATCAAGTTTCAATAAATAAAATAAAAGCACACATAAACATGGTCTATACACCTTATGTTCTATATTTCAAGTATTCGGGAAGCCATTCAATGGCTTAGTGTGAAGAACGTGTGAAGAAAATCTTTATTAGGGCCCTATGATTTTCATAATGCGGAAAACCCAAACAGAAATGTGTAATCCAGTCATAGAAATTTAATTTACAAAATAAATTCACATAATTTTGAACATTTTGGACGAATTAGTAAAAAGTATGGCTGTCCATTTAATCAAATCGCAATATTGAAGCATATTGAAGACATGTGACATCTGCATGTACTGCATGTCTCCATGTGAATGGTGTTATTTTGTCTTGTCTGTCTTAAGAACTAGTCTGAGCAACTAGCAGTTAGCCAAAGTGTAATCAGTCTGTTTTTGGATTCAACTTAAACAAATCTATGTTTTTATCTAACAATTTGTAAAATTGATTAGTCTTAAAGAAAAAATACATGAATAACTTGTAGGACAAGCCTACACTGCTCTGAGTCTCTTCGTGAGCATCTTATGGTTTAATTTGATGAAAAAAAATCATCATGCATGCACACTGAAACTTTTAAAGGGTTAGTTCACCCAAAAATTAGGCTGTGTTTTACTCACCCTCAAAGCATCCTAGGTGTATGTTACTTTCTTCTTTCAGACGTATCCAATCAGAGTTATATTAAAAATTGTCCTGGCTAATCCAAGCTCTATCATTGCAGTCAGTGGGTGTTGCAGTGCTTCAGTCCAAAGAAGTGAAATAAAAAGCGCCCATCCATTAAAAAAAAACTAAGTGTCTCACACGGCTCCGGGGGGGGGGGGGGGGGGGGGGGGGGTGGTGAAAACAAAGGCCTCCTGTAGTGAATCGATGCGCTTTTGTAAGAAAAATATCCATATTCAAAACGTAATAATCACTTTAATGTAGCTTGCGCCAGCAGTTGTACACTGGTAGCAGCTCCGGGCGGATGACGTATGAAGTCAGCATTGCGCATGCGCCGGTGAGTCTCGTGAAAACCAATGTTTGTTAACAGGAGCAAAGGAAGCAAAGTTTCCTTACTTTAGCAAAGGAAAAACAAGTCTCCTCTTAGTTTATATCGAAATCCTCCGACATTCTTATTTACAAATCCTCGTTCTATACTTCTAATAAGTGACTGTTGTTTTGTTTTGATCTCTCCCCTGCGCTTCACTTCCGAGCGGTGCATGCGCAAAGCCGACCTCAAACGTCATCCACCCGGAGCTGCTTCCCTTTACAACAGTGAGCGCAAGCTAGATTAAATAGATTATTACGTTTTAAATATGGTTATTTTTCTTACAAAAACGCATTGATTCGCTACAGGAGGCCTTTGTTCACCTGCCGGAGCCATGTGAGACACTTATTTTTATAGATGGGCACTTTTTATTTAACTTCTTTTGGACTGAAGCCATGCAACACCTGCTGACTGCAATGATAGAGCTTGGAGTAGCCAGGACAATTTTTAAGATAACTCCGACTGGATTCGTCTGAAAGAAGAAAACCATATACACCTAGGATGCCTCGGGGGAGAAGTAAAACGCAGCCTAATTTTCATTTTGGGTGAACTAACCCTTTAAGACAGAATCCAAAAAATTAAAACTGAAAACAAATTTTAGGGAAAAAAGGATTTCATAGGGCCCTAAATTTTTTTTAAAACTTAACAAAAACTAGCCATTCATTTGTAATGTGCAACTCATCCCAAGGTGTGGCGTCACTGAGGGCAAATATCATATGTTCTCACGAGTATTTCGGTAAAAGTCTAAAAAGGTAAAAAATTTCAGTCTGTTCTTCAAATATAGTTATTGTATGGCTTCAGAAGAAGGACCACAGCACCAAATTAACACTTTTATGATGCTTTTTTTCCTTTTTGGAGCTTGACAGTACCATCAACAATTTATGAAAAAGAGCAACTCTTACATTATGGCTAACATCTCTTTAAAAAAAAATAATAAAGCATATAAAACGATGCGTACATAACGATAGTTTTCATTTCTGGCTAAATTTATCCATGTAAGAGAGACAAGGAGAGCAATGAAAACGATTCTCACTGAGGGACCCAGAGAGAAAGCACACATGTACTGCCGCTTTAAGTTCTGCCATGTTATCTGCTCTGGCCCGATCTGGACGAGTGAAAGCATTTCCTCTCCTCTCCCACTCCACAGGGTCATTAATTGGAGAGATAATCTACTTTATCTCTACACAATGAGTGATTCATTGAGACTCCCATGTGTGGCTTTTATCATTGCCAAGAGCAGATTACATTGAAAAAAAGCAAATGTGAGATGATAATCTTTCTCTACGAGGCTGCTAGTCAACACTGTGACCTAAGAATGGCAAAAAAAACGGATTAAAATAATTTGTGCTGACTTAATCTGCTATTGAGCAAGAGCAAAATGGGAGAAAGCTGAATGATCTCATCCTGTATAAGTGGCCTCACGCTCTACACCAAAACAGCACCAACTGATAGCCTTTCACAACAAAGAAATAAAACCGGTTGAAATTAGATTGTTTGCTCACTGAGGAGCGAATGTCTGTGTTATATTTGAAATGGCTGGCTCTCGAGGTAGTCCTACTGTCCGTCACCCAAACACAATCACACCAAAAATAATGGCACCAGTCAAAAAGGACAGCCATGATCCACACAACAAAACAGATCTCACAAGGATAACAAGCCTTGAAAGATAGATCTGAATCCAATAGAAGTTTTAGTGTTCCACGTTACTTCAAATCACATGACCAAACATCAAAAAAGCCTCAAGCTGTCAACATGCCAAGTTAAATTTAACAGTGATCTTGTTCCTGGCTATCTGGGCAATACATTGACTGTTCAGGATGACTGTCCCCTGGTCATACAAAGAGTGACATTGCGGATATGAGGAGTTAAACACGCATAGATTTGGTCAATAAGTTCCCTGAAGAGTGTTTCATTACACTATTTTCACAATTCATCCCCAACATTTAACTTGTGAGCATGAGTGCATTGACTTAATGTTAAGAGCTTATAAAATGTTCATGTTGTGCATTTTATTTTAGGGAACCTGGGGGAAAAAGAGTTTGTTAAAGTGATGATGCTCTGATAGAAAAGAGCCTATACTATTTGAGAGCAAATACATACATTTCAAAATATAGCCTACACTGAATCTCGCCAAAAGACTGAAAGCTACATCACTAACACAGATATATCGTCCAGATATTGCAGGTATACAGAGGACTATCTAGCTGTGGCTGACAGTTAGTGCTGACCAACAATGTATAAGGTCATCAAGTGTAATACAACTGTGATATTCATCCTAATAAGGGTCTGATGTTTTGGGAAGACTACATTTTACTTTGTCTAAAACATAGATCTGAACAGAACAGAGGGTCTCAGTCTGGTCTGTGATATTGTTATATAGTAAAGCCAGACAAATAACTAAGTAAGATTATGACTAACACCTGAGAGAAACAAGCAGTGCCACAATGACGTGTGTGTACTGTGACAAAACTGTCGGTTTCATTAAGGAGTGTCAGATTACAGAGCACTCCGTCATCCCTTGGACATTTGTTAGACAAGCTCTGTCAAGCACAGGAAACTTCATTTATGAACAACTCATAAACATTGTACAGCATAAACACACACGCCTGTTTCTTCTGAACAGCTCAAGACAAATTCAAACATATGTCACAGTATTAGCAGAATGTTTAGCAGTATGTAAGCAATCATTAGGTTATATTCTCGGCCTTGCCAGGAGAAAACTGTGAAAAATGGACTACACCGAAGCTACAGCTTCTGAGTCTTTAAAAAACTTGGAAAGACTATCAACAGAATGAGAAAATATTTTCAGGTATGTTAATCAGCTCGCATCTACTAAAAGAGTATAGTGCTGTATCTGCAATAATTATAAACAACCAAAGAGCTTAAACAGATGCACTCCAGTGATCTTTTGCCCTTAATAGTTACAGCTAAGCAAACATGTCACAAATGATAACATTTTTTTTTTTTTAAATTGCCTGCAGCAAGATAAATATAGTCGCAAAATGCCTATTTTTTCTTACATTTCCAGCTTTTAGTCGATAAAATATTAGCTCAGATGCCACCTAAATGCTAGTATACACATATAAAACAGATATACACATTTAAAACATCCAAAATTTTTCTTACTAAATCTACTAAAAATAATGTTGACTCATCCTGCACTCACTTTTTTTGTCCAATGAAATGTTCTTTAGAATAACAAAGCCCCCCATTAATACAACAAGCAACAGCTAGGGGGGTGAAAAAAATCATGTTTGTGGATGTGAAGCAAACAAAAGTCTACTGGCTCTTTATGGGGTCTTTAAATGCAGGCTGGGATGCTTTGCAGAGCAAAGCATTTACATTTCTGTCTATAATACCACAGTACAACAGTCTAGCAGTCTGCAGTTTTGTTATATGAAGAAAACACTCCTAACTATGCTGTAGAAGCCTATAGGCCTCCTTCTGTAACCGGCCTGCTGTGATATTTAATGCACAGCACCATTTATGTTTATAGCACTACATCAAGCCATACCACTGATCACCCACTGCCTGCATGTGTAATTTTTAATGAAGCTATTCAAGCTGTAATTACAAAAGCAAATGAATTGGAAACAGTAAACAGACAATGCACTGAAAAAAAAAAAAATTGTGAAACTTACCCATCCTCTTCTCCATCCACAGGTAAGCTCTTCAGCAGGCTGGCCGAGGCAGTTAAGGCATTGACTCCACCGCTTCCTTCAGTACCACGGGCCGTGCCGACCTGGGAGGAAACTTCAGCACCGGCGGGCTTGGGTTGCATGAGCAGAGCCGGGTGCTGTAACAGGAGCTGGGCATCCTCCTGCAGGGTGGGCATCACAGAGAGCAGGGTGCTCACCGCAGGCCCGGGCTCCTTCGAGCCATTCTGGATCAAACTGGACTCACTCTGAAGGTTCGGAGGCACGTTTGAGGAGGTCAAGGCCGGAATGAACTGGGTGCCGCGGCCTTGACTGCTGAGCTGCGACTGCTGCTGCTCCATGGAGGGCTGAGGGGCAAGCTGCTGCCCCTGGGTCTGCTGTATGAGACCTGCACCGGCGGGCTGCACCTGCTGGACCATCTGCGGGGCGGGTGACTGTTGTGGCTGTAGGAGCCCTTGCGGAGGGGGTTGAGCAGCAGGGGGTGGCACAGTCCCCACGGGCTGCTGCAAAGCTGCAATCAGCTGACCATTCCCCGCCATCGGAGGGATGGGGGCAGACAGGTGGGGAAGTGTTTGTGTTGACCCAGGTGGCACAGTGTTGATGATCTGCTTGGGTTGAGTGAAGTCAGGTGGCAAGCTGCCTCCTTGGCTTAAGGGGTTAATGTGTGCCAGCGCTACCTGGGTCGGTGCAGCCGGCTGCTGTGTTGGCAGGTAGCCCATCTGCTGCTGGGTCACCACAGGCAGGGCTTGAGCAGGGGAGGATTGTGCTGCCTGGGCGTATGTCAGTTTAGGCATATGAGCGGGCACAGCTGCAGTCGAATGCCCGATTGTGGTCTGCAGTCCTCCCATGGCAGCCGGCGGCTGAATGCTCGGAGCAACCGCATTAGTCTTAAGATGCATGTGAACTAAGTCTTGGGGTTGCATCTGAGACACGTTATGAGTAGATGAGTAGTCGTGCTTCTGAGCAGCGGGCTGCTGGAAGGTCAAACAGGGGCCGCCCGTATCTCCGCTGCCCAGGCTTTCGGTATAATGGCTAGCCGCGCTGCTGACACTCTCTCGGTCCGGGCACGCCACACTCTCAGGCACAAACTGGCGGATGCTTTCCACTGTCCGGGTGCTGGGGGCGTTTTCAGAGGACACTGCGTTCGGGGCCTCCTTGTCGTAATACTCGGTGCAAGTCCACCGACCCTTCTTAAAAGGCTCAGAGGTAGAGTCCAATTTGACCACTCTGAAACGAGAGCTGGTGGTGGCTGGAGTAGGCACTTGGGCCTGCTGAGGCTGAGTGTTCATCGGCGGGACAGAGGGACCAGGCATTACGTGCTGGCCCATGACAGCTGGGCCCACCTGCCCTCCACCTGTTGAAGCAACACCACCAGAAACGGTGGTGATGCCCATGCCAATAATTCCACTAGGATTGTGTGTCAACTTTACAATTTGGTTACTAATACTATTCAAAGTAGGGGAGTAGTTTACACTGCTACTATTGGTACTCTTGCCACCCACAACAGGCACACTGGCAGAATTTAACATAGAAACGTTATTTGTTATAGGTTTACCAGTACTAACTGTGGCACCTGAAGTCACAGAGATCATTCCAGTTCCTGAGGCGACAGTGGCCAAAGGCTTGACAGCGGTTGTGCCAACAGAGGCACTCTCACTCAATCCTACCACATTTGAAGGCATTTTCTGGCCTGTGCAAGCAGAACTTGAGGTCACCGCAGACGTGACCACGGCACCCAAAGATATCCCAATCTGCATCCCACCAGCAGGATGGGCTTTTCCAGAGGAAGCGGGATTATGGTGATGATGGTGCACAGTACCGTTAACCATAGTGTCATGCAGGTGTGCTTGGGTGAGAATGGGAGGCTGGTTGGGCGACACTGCTCCCGGGGTCTCCACCTCATGGAAGTTATTTAGCGTCTCCTCCGAGGAGCTCCTTTCCGGTCCCCCCACATTGTTGGCCCGTGAAAGAGACACATCCATGATCTCGGAGGACGACAGGTCTTCGGTGTGGGACTCGTCCAAGTCGTCACAGCTCTCAGTGTCCTCTGTAATGCTGTTGTTGGTGCTGACAGATGTCTGAGCGGGAGTAACGCTGGTGATCTGAAAGCCACTCTTCTTCTTCATCTGAGCCACTGTGGTGGGCATAGTTTGGGGTAACAGGGTGGTCTGCACGGGGATATTCAGGCTCTGAGGAGGGTTCTGGGACCCGAGAGAGGATGCAGCCGGCGTTTGAGACTGAATCAGCACCGGAGATGAATAATCATCCCCCAGCATCAAGTTGTTGCTATTAAGACTGGTGCTTCCAGAAGTTGTCAATGTGGAGGAGCCACATACCAAGCTGCTGCCCTCCCGTTTGGGTAAACTCATGGGATAACCCATTTTTCGGGCGCTGCCGGAGTCCCCGGATCGGTCGTGGTGATTCATTTCTAGAGGATTGTCTCCAACAAAGTTATAAACGCAGCTCAAGTGAACAAGCTCTTTTTGGGAAGCAACTTGAAGCCGCTCAAGTAATTTCCACATAAAACCAACACTTTCCAGTAACTGCCAGGATAATTCCACTTGAGGTGCGTTTAAATGTCCACCATGAGGAGCAGGCTAACGCCGATGCTAGGTAACACTCGCTAGCGAGCTAGCTGACACGGATTCGCTTCAGCTGTTGTTTTCAAGCGTATATCCTCGCAAAACCATTCAGCACACACGTTTAAGCGTGAGGGCGTCGACACAGACGGCCGAGGCGAACGATATATCCACACTTACAACGACACAGTCTCTCCCATCACAGTTCAAACTGCCAGGCGCATTTTCAATTGTTGTATCGCAGTCACCAGAGCACGAAATCACACGAAACAAAGTGCTTCAGCCGGCGTCAGATGACAGAGAGAAACCGAGCGACTCAGCGCTGTCCTGCTTTATTCCATCCCGTGCTTTCTTTTGTTTTAGTCCTGTGTTAGTCTCTCTCGCACTCTGCTCCTATTCACCAGCTGCCTCCTCCTTGTAATGTAGCCTGTGCTCGTGCTATCAGCCCGTGACGAGTCCCAGAAAGGAGGAGGAGAGCGCGATAACATGGCGACCGCGCATGGCAGTTCCCCTCCACAGCGGCCAGACATAAAGCCCAGCGAGTCTGGCGAGGATCGGCGGAGGGCGGGGCTTCCTAGAGACGGCCGGCTGGCGAAGAGTTCCGAAAACACACGAGCGCAGCCGAGTACAGCCAACTGTGTTGGTGAGGGATGTTTCTTATTATAGCCTTCTGTAACAGTGGCAGCAAACACTCATAATAACATATTTTGTCCGCTGTGGTTATTATTATTTGACATTGAAGGAAGGGCATGGATTTCGTGGTGCAATAAGGCAAAACAATTGTTTATGAGGAAAATAATGTGTATTTCATTGATGCCGAGCTCGGAAATAAACAGTTTAAACCTGTGAAAGATTTAGCAAATACCTGTATTTTAGGTTGGGTGCTACTGTATGTTTTTCCCTATACAGGGCAGCTACATCAACAAGATGTAAACAGACACTGACAACAATGCTGTCAACATAGTCCAGAGATTTGTTCTGTTTTTACAAAGCAGCTAGTCTGAAAGAGGAGCCAGATATTTCCACAGACAGAAAAGAACAACCAAACACATCCACACTGACACAGTTATTTCACAAACGCTGTTTGTTGCTCACCTCGTGTCTAGTTTGGGGACTAGATAAAGCTCTAGCTCCAGCAGACACAGAATACATCCTACATTTTACACAGAATACATCCCTTACGAAAATTAACCATGGTTTATTGTAGTAAAATTGTATTAAGCCCTGGTTTTTTGGGCATTTTTGGCACCGTTTTTAGCCTACTACAAGACCATGGTTTCAACTATGATTACAAAACGGTGCAATCCTGTAGCAAAACCATGGTTATTTGTGGTTACCATGGTTTAACTATAGTAAACCATGGATGTTTGGCTTCATTTGTGGTAAAACCATGATTAATTTTCATAAGGAATTATGTCTGTTCATGTGTTTTTACCTTTAAAAAACCGGTATAATTTTTATGATTTATTAACAACGGTATAAACCGGTGTTTTATTTCAGACGTTGAAAGCTAGGTTATAAAAATACAACAAGGAATGTATCTCATGTGCGCCGATCCAACTATATTTAGCTTTCAGCTGTGACAGTGAGAATAGCATCTTTGTTGTATGGAAGAAGATACATTCTCAAAAGTATGAACACCAGATATGTATATAACACTCAAGATTTGCCACCACAGCTACTGGGCGCTAATAGTGGTTTACTTTACTTTTAAAATCTCTAAACAATTGGATGGCAGAAAAGGCTAACAGAAAGTAATTGAAGAATACATTTAATATTTAGTTATATTTGATATTATAGTTGACTATAGTGCATTTTTATCATATTATCTGTATTTAATGTGTAAAAGCTGTTGTTATATGCAGTAATATATAGTATTGTTGAGAGTTCTGCTTGTGATTTTTTTTTTTGCGAATATATACATTATGGGGATTTCTCATACAGACAGCACTCGTAAAGACAAGTCACCAAATGTCTGACACATCATCTTGTCATTTATTACAACAAATTGTTGATTTATGAGTGTCCCTTTAGAAAGGGCTGACACATCCCTTTGCCCTCACCGAACCTTTGCACTTGAACGTGAAATGGAATGACCCGAGTGAGAGATCGTAGTGTAACACATTAAGTATGAGGAAATGAGGTCTGACAGTCCCAAAATCGGCATGTGTCCTGATGTCCAGACCTAGCAGACAGGCTGTGCCCATCCATACAAATTTCAGAGGGAGAGAGCCAGCGAGAGCTGATTGCAATGTAAGCGTCTGGTGCTGTCAGCAGCTTTAAATCACACAGGCACTCCACAACAAAAAAACACAGAGAGCTATTGTGCTCCCGAACAATAATGGTCAATTTATACACTGGAGTCTGCTTTCGTTTTGTAAACACTTATTAAAACGGGTATCTTTGGTGATATTGGAAAAAATAGAGAACCTCTATGAGAATTGCCATTGTTCTGTGTAATTTCACTCTGAAATGAAAGCTTATCCCTCCGGAGAATGCCAATGTTAGGAAGAGGTGGCCGAGGTTTACTTTTAACAAGGCTGCCGATCGTTTCAATCTGACCTCAACAGTTTGTGTGGAACATTTGAACTGAGATTGTTTTTTGAAACTGTCGTTAATGTAATACAGGCCTTGCAGAGAGTTTGCTATTGAATGATAGGGCAGTTATATACTGGAGCTGACAGCAAACCAAAGCACTGTTGCTCATTTCACATGCGAAGAGGGTGTTTACATACACATTTAATGAAGGGTGAAAGGATGGATTGAAAGGAGGTCCTTAAAAAACTAAATCATGTTTGATGTGAATTAGAAGGGTCTGATGGAGTTTGATTCCCTGATACTTTCTCCTTTGGCTTGGGGTTCAAAAGACACTTAATATTCAGTAATATTATAGATTTAACTGCACTAGCACTATTGGATGAGAATACATTTGAACTGAATTGAGCTGGATATTGACAGTCTTCTGTTGAGCTGCCTTTGAAGGTTTTTCATAATTAAGGAACGTAACAACATTGACACAGGAGTCAAACTGAACTGAATCAACACTAAACCAATTAGAGCTGCATGAATGATGACACTATTGTCTTTTGTAGAGCTGCTTTACATCTAAAATTGAATTTGTTTCATAATTGAACTTTGCAACATCAATAACTTTAAATGAACTCAATTCATTCACCACTGAACTTACTGAGGTATTGTTATGTAGATCTAGCTGAATTGAAATATGATTCATATTTGATTAACTGGCAACATTACGCTGTACTGACAAACTGAGTTGATATGACCCTTCTGTAGAGCTGCTTTACAGCTGAAGCCATTTCATTTCAATTTTGCAACATTCATTTTCCTGTCTATTTCTGTGAAGCTGTTTTGAAACAATGTGTATTAAATAAAGCACCATAAATGCGACTTGACTTGTTTTGATTAGTCTTTTTCTACGTGAAACCACTTATGCAGCACCTGAAGAGTCAGCTGTTAATACTACTGCATTATGAGGTTAAGAGGAAAGCTTAGCTGACTGTACAGTATTAAACAAAGCATCATGGTAAGGGCATTCATCTCTCATCTGCAAAATCATCATAACGGTTTGACCTGGACCTCCTTCTGGTCTCTATGAGGAAATGCAACTGTTTTAAAGTAGTTTCGCATATTTCTTCAAGAACTTTAAAGACAAAGCATCCTATACACACAAGACATAAATGCTATTCACGTGTTTGAGGCCCAGGAAGCTGTGTCTAGAAGAAGTCTCAAACAACAGGCCGTTTAAGCTGGAAGCAAAACAAGCAAATAAAGCAATTATGAAAACGATCATCTAAGTAACTTCTTAACTGCATGGAAAATTACTGATAACTGTGCACATACTAAAGCAGGTTTTACAAGTTTACTAACTTGATCCTGTTTATTTATAGGACACGTGAATAGGCAAGGTAAGTGATTAGAGGCATTAAACGACATTATCCGATTTTGCTCGCAAACTTGATAAATTCCTCTCTTGTCAGGCCTGCTGGGTAACTTGGCAGGATATTCAAACATGTTTTTCTGTGTATCATTTATTCACATTGTTTCATTCCCAACTTCACTTGTAATGATGTTGAGTCTGCCAACGAACGCAGCTTGCTCCAGAATCCTCTACCTCATGATATCATGTCCTTGACAGTGACAGGAAGGACGGCGCTCCCTTCATTTCAGCACTCTGTAATATTATGTGAATAATCTTCGCAAAGCTACTTGTTCAGAAAAGGTTTGAATTCACATGAAATATGAACATGTGGTGAAAGGAAAGCATTTTGGTCCATGAAAGATGTACTTTGTGTAAACCATCTGAGTCAAACGTGAAACCAGATAGATTTTAGAGCCTCTTTGACCATCGGGTGAAATAATTATATAACTTTGGATGGGGCTTTAAGCGTTTCTTCAGTTTATATAGGCTATTTCATCGAACTATTATTAGTATAAATAAACTTTTTTGATAGATTGAAGTGATATGAGGTAATACAAATCTAGTCCCTATTAACACTTCACTTGCAATTTGAATGGTTTTATAAATGCTAAATTCAGTTTAGCTGTGTTGATCTCAGGCCTTTGGAAACAGGCCCTAGTTTTGAGGACTGTGGAAACAAAAGAGGGTCAAACAGCTTCATCTAGTGGCGGCTTCTTGAGATTTTCTTGAGACAGTTTGGATTTAGCCATTCAGGAAAGGTTAGATTTCTGCTGAATTAATGATGTAGTATAGGTATAATCCAGAGTAGCTTTGTCAATGAGGATGAATATCAGAATGTGAATGTTGATTTTTTTTTTTTTGATTTTGTGGTTATCATAAAAACGTAGGCCAATAGCATATTGCTTGCTTGGAAAACTCAAACAGAGTTAAATGAGTCCAAATGTGTTTTATTACATTTAAATTTTGATTTCAATAAAATAAAAAAAAATCCTACTCAAAAACGTATCTTCGTACATGCAAAGCGAATCTAATTTCTTCACATGGCCACTAGATGGGGGTAAAAAGATATTAAAGTCTCTCCGATGACCAACAGGTTCACCATGAGCTAAATTGTTCACGTTGACTACATATAGTGCGATTTGCCTTTCAATAACCAAGTGCATATTTACTGTAGTTCAGTAAAAGCTTTTTGTGTTCTTTACACAAAGCCCTCCAGTCATGTCAGACAAAGGCCAAGACGTCGATTTAACTAGAGCCAAACAAAACACGGGAGTCTGGCTGGTGAAGGTTGGTGGTTTATCACTCAGCATTGGTGCTGATCCTTTAAACAAACTAGTCTGGAGAATTCAACTGTGGAGGTAAAATATCTCTTTGTACAGTTGATGTGAATGATAGAGGGTGGGTCAACGTTTTCAAGTTTTTTTTTTAATTTTGTGCTACAAAAGTACTCAAGTTAATTGGAAATCTACAACGTATCCCGTGCTCTGTTGTTAAAACCTGCCCCATTGTCGAACTTAGTAGCTAGTATAAGTGAGATGTAAACCGCAAGATTAAAAGGAAACATGATCATCAGTTAAAACTTTAAATGTAGCTTAAAAAAGTTATCCCTGTTGAAAAAACCAGCATATGCTGGTTAGGTATGTTTTGACGCTGGGATGCTGGTCCTTTGCTGGTTTAAGCTGGTCCTTTGCTGGTTTAAGCTGGTTCTTTGCTGGTTTATGCTGGTCATGTGCTGGCAAAGGACCAGCATGAACCAGCAAAGGACCAGCTTAAACCAGCAAAGGACCAGCATAAACCAGCAAAGGACCAGCTTAAACCAGCAAAGGACCAGCATAAACCAGCAAAGGACCAGCATAAACCAGCAAGAGGCCAGCTTAAACCAGCAAAGGACCAGCATAAACCAGCAAAGGGCCAGCTTAAACCAGCAAAAGGACCATTTTAAACCAGCAAAGGACCAGCATAAAACCAGCAAAGGACCCGCTTAAACCAACAAAGGACCAGCTTAAAACAACAAAGGACCAGTTTAAACCAGCAAAGGACCAGCTTAAACCAGCAAAGGACCAGCTTAAACCAGCAAAGGACCAGCATAAACCAGCAAAGGACCAGCTTAAACCAGCAAAGGACCAGCTTAAACCAGCAAAGGACCAGCAAAAAACAGCAAAAGGACCAGCAAAAACCACCAAAGGACCAGCAAAGGACCAGCTTAAATCAGCAAAGGACCAGCTTGAACCAGCAAAGGACCAGCTTAAACCAGCAAAGGACCAGCATAAACCAGCAAAGGAGCAGCTTAAACCAGCAAAGGAGCAGCTTAAACCAGCAAAGGAGCAGCTTAAACCAGCAAAGGACCAGCTTAAACCAGCAAAGGACCAGCTTAAACCAGCAAAGGACCCGCTTAAACCAACATCCCAGCGTCAAAACATACCTAACCAGCATATGCTGGTTTTTTCAACAGGGATATCACCCCCAACCAACCCCATTTACTTCCATTTGATTTTCCGCAATTCAATTTGAAAAAGGTAAATGAACAGGAAACATTTTAATTAAAAATAGAAAGCATGTTGGAAAAACATTGACCAAATACATAAAATCTAGGTTATCAGTTTTTTTTCTTTTCCCCCCAAAATGATGTTTTGTAAATTCTTTACACAGATTTAAACAGTGATTTGACCACTGTAGCTCTTGTCTAATTGTATAAATGAATGGTGGTACAGCTTGGATCTCCTTTATCTCAAATTGGGAGAAATTTTAAATAGACATGTGATGATGATCAGAAAGATGGACCCAATCTGTATCCAAGGACCAGAATTGTTGAGGCTTTGGGGTCTTTAAAATTATTACAATTTTTTTATCTTCTTCGCTAAGGCTAGTAAGTGACCAGCTAGCAACAACCCAGAAAACCATAGAAATTCTAAGAACCACCTTAGCAACTGCACATGGCAACCTCACACAATATCACATTTGCTTCAGAAAATGTAAACATACGGTTGAATTATGGAAATATGAAATTATCCAGTTATACTCGGACAAATATGAGCGGTGTACTTTTTTTAGGAAACCAACAGGGACCGATAACTAAATGTAGTCTTATTCACTTTTCCTTAGGTTCCCAAATATCTTTCTCAGCAGTGGGCAAAAGCATCTGGGCGAGGAGAAGTGGGCAAACTTAAAATTGGGAAGTATGATCTAATTTTAAACCCCATTCGAAATTGACATTTTTGTATGAAATCTTTCCACTCATACTTTTTAATCTCTCTTCTAGAGCTCAAGGGAAGACGGCGGTAAGTTTTATTCGTGTTTTTAACGACCTGCACTATTTGCTCCTCATCTTTTATTAAGATGTCAGTGCTGATTTGCATAATTACTATGATCTGACCCTGGGCTGTGGAGAGGGAGCGTGTGATGTACTATTGCTTACGTAGAGGCTGATTGATGGTTTCCTCAGGTGTCTTTCAGTCTGAACGAGGAGCTGACCGTGGTGCAGTGCTCTGGGGAGAAGGTTTCGTCAGTGCGCTCCCCGAGAGAACATCCCTTCACCATGCAGACGGTGGGCGGCCAGACCCTCGCTGTCTTTACAGAGACCTCAGGTGAGTGTTACCATGCTCTCTGGCACTGGGAACAGCAACTGGTGTAAGGAACGGCGTCACCTCAACATAAACGGTTAAGTTGTAAGTCTGTCATTATTTATATGCCGGTACATCAGCCAGCCCAAATAATCAGATGATATTTGGCTATTTTGAGATGATCAGCATCAGTCAATAACTCTGCCTGCTTGGCTAATCAACAGAATTAATCATTCCATCTAGTGTTAGTCCCGAAAGCTAAAAACAGCCAGGTTTATTGTGTATATACTGGTGTTGTACTGTCATCTTGTTCTCTAGGGATTGATACAAGCACCAGTATTGGGAAGGTTACATTGTAAATGTTATAGATTACAAGTTACCCTATTTAAAACAGTTAATTGGTAGTGTAACTATTTCAATTACTTAATGTTTTCAATGTTAATCATTTAGAAACATTTAAAGCAGGCAGGGTTAACCTTACAGTAGCACTCAACACTGATTATTGTCAGGCTTTCAAAATCCAATCCCTTGAATTGAGGTTATATTAATTTAAGTTTAAAGCGCAACCTCCACAAAACCAGACTTTAGCACCTCTTTTTAATTCTGAGCTTAAACACAGGTTTAAAATCATTAAGATATAGTTTAATTGCTAAGATACTGTTTTTGAAATCAAATCTTTGCATAGCTAGGAAACACTGGCATCTAACAATGCTTTGGAACAAACTGTTAATCTTAAAAAAATAAAGCATTTACACAAACCCAAATAGGAAATAAAATGGTTATCAAATAAGCATGTGTCCTATTCTGTGTCCTAAACTCCTGAAACATTGTTGTCTAATAGTTTAGAGCAATCAATGCAATTTGGGAAAGAAATGCATTAAATCTATATGTGTGTGAACATATTCAGATGTAACCCCCTTTGCAATCGTTAACATTTTCATAAGTAACTGTAATTTAATTATACATTTTTTCTTAGTAACTGTAACTGATTACGGTTACAGTTATTTTGTAATTAAATAACATAATTCCGTTATATGTAACTGGTTACTCCCCAACACTGACCAGCACAGTACCGTTCAAAAGTTTATGAAAGAAATTAATACTTCTATTCAGCAGTACCGTTTAAAAGTGACACATAAGGCATCTATAATGCAACATACTTTCTATTTCAAGTAAATGCTGTTCTTTGAACTTTCTATTCAACACTTTCTATTGATTGTAACAAATAATTCAAGTTGTTTAAAAAATATATATATATATTAGCAGCAAAACAACATTTTCAACATTGAAAATAATAATAAATGTTTCTTGTGCATCAAATCAGCATATTAGAATTATTTTTGAAGGATCATGTGACACTGAAGTAATAGCTGATGAAAATTCAGCTTTGACATCACAAGAATAAATTACATTTTAAAATACATTATAAATTGTAATACAATTTCACAATATTACTGTTTGATTAATATTGTTTGATCAATTTTACAGTTTTTGTTTTAATTAATTATTTTAAGTCTGTACTTTATCATGCCATGCATGCAGCATTTACTTTTTATTTTGGACAGACAAATTGCTTGATGCTGTAATCACTGTACATTGTATAAACTAGCGTTCATCAAGGGTCGTTCTCTTTACCATTGCATAATGAAAGTTTTTTTTTAATACAGATTGAAGATTGCAGCTTATATTCACAGCAAAATAATTGCAGCCTTACTGGAAATCACACAAGGCTAAGTGTGGAATTGCAATCATTGTGTTGTGCGCTTTTGTTCACTTATGAATTTTTTTTTTACAATTGTCTGCTTAGCGCTCACAAGCCCCAGGTATTGATTAAGTGGTTGCTAAGCAACAGGTTGGCCACAGAAGTTGGCCATGAATAGAGGCTCTACTTGTTACAGTTAAAAGCTTTTTCTGGGGGTGGAAGGGTAACAGTGTCTTTTTCTCAGTAAGTTATGAATTGAAATGGTTCAGGGTATGAAAAGCTCTCTATTGGCTAATGCAAAGCATAAACGCTCTTCTTTGGTATTAGTTTCTTTTTTA
This sequence comes from Sinocyclocheilus anophthalmus, assembly GCA_018155175.1. Lineage (NCBI taxonomy): Eukaryota > Metazoa > Chordata > Actinopteri > Cypriniformes > Cyprinidae > Sinocyclocheilus > Sinocyclocheilus anophthalmus. The sequence goes on along the minus strand of JADLZN010010027.1, from coordinate 29,331 downwards.
GTATTTAAGAGGACATAGAGGGCTATTTGAGGGATGGAGGTCACACATCATGGTGCAGGCAGGGAGCAGAAAGACCAGGTTTCTGAATTCTCTGTCAAAAAAGGCCAAAACAAAACCTCCGCAATGAGGGTGTGCGTGCTTAGTGATTGCTTTGAACTGCACATCTATTTGTTTTAATGGCCTATATTAGTGACCCTAGGTGTAATGCATGTGATTCAGACCGGACACATGTGTGCTTGGCTTCATGATTGCACATACTCGGGTGTATCGGGTGTAGGTTATCATTTTGTAAGTAGGATTTTTTAATTATTATATAAGCTATCATTTTGAGAGAAAGACTTCTGTAAAAGCTTTTCAGAGATTTTCGCATGTTCTTTTGTGAGCGATCGGTGTGTCAGAGAGCAGCAGCGTATGGACCAGGTGCCGCCAGGTGTGGAGGAGCTGCTGAGACTTTGATAAGATGTCAGGGTCGAACATTTTTTCCTACTTAAGTCCTTCACAACGATAGGTTGAGGAGGCAGCTTGATTTGATTGACATGGCCGCTTAAAGCCTGTTGCCAGGTTAAAGTCAGACTCGAAGAGTTGGACACTTATGCTCACATGTGCGCTACTCTTGTAAAAAGGCACATTCTTTGTGCACATTTCCATCAGCGACTTGAAATAGAGATGCCACATTTCAGCTTGCAATAAAGAGTCACGTGACTGGGGGTTGGATGCTGGGGGTTGAGAAGGTAGTTTTTCCAGGCATGTAAGCATGCTGTAAGCATGTTTAGTGCATTCAGCTGGCATTCAGATGTGTGACAGATGGTTTATTTTAAAGGGATAGTTCACCCAAAAATTAAAATTCTGTCATCATTTACTCACCCTCATGTCGTTCCAAACCTGTATGAGTTGCTTTCCTACTATGGAAGTCAATGGCAACCACCAACTGTTTGATTACCAGCAATCTTCAAAATATCTTCTTTTATGTTCAACATAAGAAAGCAACTCATACAGGTTTGGAACGACATGAGGGTGAGTAAATGATGACAGAATTTTCATTTTTGGGTGAACTATTCCTTTAAAGGGTTCATGACTTGAGAAATCATATTTGCCTTGATCTTTTGGCATTTAAGAGGTCTTTGTTCCATTAAAACATCCTGCAAGTTTTATAGCTTAAAACGTCCTCCTCATTATAAACAAACCATTTAATCGATTTCCAAAAACGGTTTGTTTGGATATTCCGAGTGTAAAAAATAAAAAAATGTGAGTCACCTGATCACACTTTTTCATACCGCCTCCAGAGCAAAACATCAACGAATAGTCATCTTCTCACCATAGGCCCCGCCCACTGGTGTTCAGCCGCATAATGGCTGGCACTTGATAACGCTAAATGCGAGTGTCGCGTCAAAAGCAAATAGAAACTACAATCACTGCCACTATCTTGTCTACACTGGATACAGTATACAGATGCACATTAGCTTTCTGACAAAGTACAAAAACTCGAGTCTGTCGTCAGGACAAATTGAGTAAAAGAACGTTCGCTTTGACGCGTTTGTTTTAAACGGCTTGTTCGCGTCTTTGTACAGATATCAGAATGTTCCCAGCATAATGAACAAGTGGATAATTTATTTTTTAATGGCACCCCGGATCGTGTCAGGGGATTGATTGGAGCATTTTGTTTTGTAAACGAGGTACAGTGTCATGGAGAGTTCACAAAGAAACATTTGTTGAAAGATGAAGCGGAACTAGATCTGACTGCAGCTGCATCACAAACCATAAGTAAATGATTTCATAATGCTTTGTCTGGAAGTGGCAAAGATGTTTTATTTTGATCATGTCGTCAAAACACTCAAATGCAATAGCGAGGGGGCGTTGATACGGTTTCCTATGCAATGACGTTAGCCAATCATAACAGTGGCGGATTACTGATAAGCCTTAAAGGACCCGCCCCTTAAAACAGGCCATTTTAGAGAGAGGGTCAGAATGAGGGTTGAAAATAATCATTTTACCACATTTATTTGTTGTTTTGTTAAAAAAATATTTAATAACATTATAAAGAACATAATAAATAAAAATCCACGCAGAAACGCATGCAGAATATTTGGTTTGGTTTAATAAAAACTTGTTGAATATCAGAAGTTAGCATGAAAATATGCAGGCTTTGTTTCTTGCATTTTTCTTCTTCCAACTCTTTATGAAACTTTGATTTGTTGCAGTCATGCTCTTCTTTTACAGATGGCCTTGACTGTTGCCCATTTCACATTGTTCCAACATGGTGGTGTGCCTCTATTCATACTCACACTTTGAAAAGTACATTAGCAGGAATTTTATTCTTCGGTCTCGCTCCGTTTTCTCTCTGTGCAGTTGAGAAATTGGTCTCTTAAAGGCATACAAGTCCTTGAAGTCACATGTTCGCCTGATCATTAATTTTGATCAAATTGAGAGAGAGCCATTAGTCATGCCTCCTTGGGAGCACATGATTAGAATCTTTGGCTTCTTTTTTGTTATGTAGGAGTCTCATTTGCCTGGCAACAATTGGATGTGAGACTAATCCATGAATATTTCAGCTGTTAATGGATTTCTTCCATGTGAAATAAATGCTCCTGCTTACCAGCACCCTCCCGCAGGTCTCCAGTCCCCTGCTGGCAGCGGTTTAGAAACACATCAGCCGGTGACGACGGCTAATAATCCCTGCCGTGTCTCATCAAATATGAATGACTGATATCTGCAATTAAAAAGGACCCTGTTTTGATGTCCACACGACAAACCGTGGAAAAATGGAAGGGGTATCATTTTTTTCCCCCCATGTCAGAAATGTGCTTTAGACTCATTTTAGTGGGAGATTGCATGAGAGTGCATGACAGATTTGATGGAAACAGATGGATACTAGTGTGTGGAGATGTCGGCTAATCCAAAGTGAGTGTAACCATATGTCTGCCTTTGCCTTTCTTTGAAACGGTCGACTTAGACTGTAACTGTCGAGCAGAGCTGTTTTTTTATAATTACTCTGCGCTCTTGACTGCGCTGAATGTTTTGTTGCAAAATTCACAGTGTGCTTGATCTATTTTGAACTTGATATTTTCCCACGGTAGCTGAGCTCCTGGCTCTGACTAATTTTCCTGCACTTTAAATAAATTTTTTTAAGTTGACAAGATTTTTTTTGTTTGTTACTGAGCTAAATGAGCATGTCTAGTTTTCTGGTAATACACCAGATGTTGTTTATGAATCAGTGCACACATGCAAGAATATCTGTGGTAGATGTATGTATGCCACGTGCTCTAAAAATGATCAAACCCATTCGAATTTGGATCAATGCTGGAGGAAATTTAATTTTAGGTCACATTTTGCTGCATAATATTGCAAACTTACAATTTAGCAGAGAGTATCTCTCTTACAAGCCGACTCCACAGCAAATAAGAAAAAAATAAATGTAGCTCTATTTATACAGCCCACCGTGCATTCCACAGTTCACAGACTAAACCATATGCTGTGTTTGTCAGTGTAGATTGTCACCTAGAAGATGATCCACAGTCTCATTTAGAAACATTTCAACAGTGTTTTGAATAAATTATGATGTGGCTTTATTGTGCAAAACATTCACAGACTCCAAATTACAACCTGTTGTTCACTACATGTGTTCACATTACCAGAAATCACAAAACTTGCTCACAAATGTAATGATCATTGCACTCAGCCTTTAGATTCCAGAGTACTCTGCAATTCAGATTCATTATCATCACCATCTACACTACAAACTGTTGCTCTTCATCTGTAAACAGAAGACGACTACAAACACAAACCAAACAAAACCCCACAGCACAGTACACCTCATCTCTCTCTTGTTTCTCAAGGCTGTCCGTCGGAGTGTGTCACATAGAAGCAGTTAGCGTAGAGTATTCCAGAACAGGTTTTCGGTTGAGGACGCTGGTGTTTGTTGATGCAGGATGGTTTTACAGCAGGTCATGTGGTGACCATTCTGCTTGGGTCACTTGACAAAATGCAGAGCCTCGCACTGAACCACTGATCCACGGCTGCTGTCTAGGCTGGTGAGCAGGCGAAAGCCTCCTTTGAGAGCGAGCATCACCGTCTCCAGCTTCAGACACTCGAGTGTACACAAAAACGTGCTGTCCTGCTTCAGCACAAGCCGAGAGCCCTGCTCCGACTTGATGAAATGCCGGAACTGAATGATGTTGGACGACACTTCGAACTCTTCGGGAAAGCCGTCCAAGCGGCTCTTGGAGATCTGCACCAGGCGGTTCTTCACCTTCTCGATGAAGCTGTTGTCGCTGCAGTAGACCTTCAGACCCTGCGAGCGCTCGTGGCTGTCCGTCACCTCCAGGAAGGCGGGCTCGTGCTGCGTGGCCTGCTGCTGCTCCCAGTCCTGCAGGGCTTGGGCCAGCTCGCTCAGCCGGTAGAAGTCGGCCTCACGTCGGAGCAGTTCGGCTTCCTTGAAGTCGTCGGGCAGCACCAGCTCGCCCAGGCGCAAGAAGTTCAAAACGTGCCGGAAGATGGGCCCGTCGCGGTCGATGAAGGTGTTGCCCATGGAGTCCACATGCACCACGGGCTTCTTCCCCGTGACAATCTCTTCCAGCAGAGAGCCGGGATGCTTGGCCAGGGTGTGGCGCTGCGCGGCGTACAGGTAGCCCCCCACGTTGATGGTGATGGTGCCAGAGGAAGGTTTCTTAAAGCTCTTGCTGGGCTGCAGCAAGTCCGGATTGATCTGTCTCAGTTCACTCTCCATCCTTCTGAGATTCCATTCCATGCCGTGCCTCACACCCAGCTTGGTGGAGTGTGTAGGGAGCGCGCACGTGAGCAAGCGGGTGGACAAATGGGAGCGCAGCTGAGCGGCGCTGGCATGGAGCGCTGGAGCTGTGTGCGCTGCCAACGGTGTCTGAGCCTTTCACAGCCACGCAAACGCACACATATATGCGTGCACGCAGGCACTCGCAGTGGGAGGAGGGGTGTTAAGGATGGGCTCTACTGCGTCAGCGGTGTGGGCTCGGAAAGAGCGAGTGTTTTGCTTGCTGCCCTCCGATCTAAAGGCTGCATTTAATCACCTTTCCACTTCAGCGCCTCTCTGGCTCTGGCTCGGCAATTAGCGTCGCTGCCCTCTGATGAAAGGACTCCTCGGTTGGGTGGCGGCACGTGAACTCACCGAGAGGGCCGAATCACAGGGATCCCACATAATGAACTCCCTCCAATGAGAGCGAGATGTTAATGCTTTGGCGTCTATCGTGTTAAGTCATTGCTTTGGAAAGCCGTCTGTGTGATGTGCCGACAACTGGCAGCTTTATGGCCAAACGAGAGCCTTATCGAGTAGTGTAGGTGTAGTTATGTAAATTATTTTCTAGTCTTCATATCAAAAGGGATGAATGCATTGAAGCCTTCTCGCTCTCTTTGAGTGGCTTTAAGGTACTCGCCATGACCCAGTTGTCGGCAGAGCCGAGAAGGAGCCTTTGATAAGGAAGCCTACGTCTTCACTTGAAGTCATGGGGACTGAGCCCGTAATTGGCCCCACGCCGTCTTTAAGGGTGTTGTACATGCAACCAAGACGTACGGTGCTGTTTCATCATATAAACCACCCAGGGTTGAGAATCCAGAATCGATATTCTTAATATAATCCTTGTTAAACCTGGGCTGTCGGTAATCAAGAGCCTGAGTGTGAGTCGGAGTCTGATGCTCTTAAACAGCAGCAGAATTGCTGTGACATTTTTCTCAGTGATGTCACTAACCGATGACAGCCTGTCTGTCATTCTTGAATGACAGCACCTCTATGGTAGCCCCAGGACAGAGGATGGACCCTTCTGAGACTATTTTTGTTGCGTGTACATCATCAGCAGCTGAGACGGGGTAGAGGCTAATTCACTGTTTGAGTGCTGGGGTTGATTTGGCTTTACATATTCATCAGATGGATTAAATTGGATGTTTTCACATATACTTCTCACTTTGTCACTGAAGGAATATTTAAAAATTTCGCATCATTTACATTTTGGAAGCAAATTTGTCCTTGCTTCTGTCATATTTACTATGGCAGCTGGAATTTTGATTTATTAAATCACTTGAGTTTTACTTGCTATTGATGAGTTTTGAACAATGGCACAGTCTATGGGCTGTGTCAAATCATTATAGCTAACTAGATCTCTGGATTAGTTAATGTCACAGCTTTTTCTTTTTTTTTTTTTTTCTTTTTTTTTTTGTAAACATTACAAGCTTGTATTCCATTATTTAAAAGCCCTACAACCCAGGTGAAAAAATTTGATTGTATTAAGAATTGCAAACATTTTTGTATTACAATTTTTCTAAAATGTTATGTTTAAATATGCAAATGAGGCATTATCTAATTAAATATGTAATAATTTGAATACATTTTAAGAACAGAAATCTGAACGTTGGGTAAAGCCAGGTTTTCTCTCCACTAGTCTGAAAAAAGATATGCTTTAGAAGCAGAATAATCTCAAAATTGAAAAATTTTGCCTGTAGTGTCTTGGATTTGTGACGTCACAAACGGTACGTCTGTGCAACCCTGCGCCACTTTCCTCATGACTGTTTTTAAACCGTGCCCAGGGCCGGATTTACCTCTTTTCGTGAAGAGAAATTTTGGCAAAACAAATTTTTGGGCCCCCCTTCACTATTAATATAATAGGCCTAATATTAACACCCAAGCAAACAAAATATTTCTTAATCAGTGGAAACATTACAGTGTTTTCTATCGCAATAAGCACTTGCATTCAGTCAATAAAAATCGATTGTAAGTCTTAATTAGGTTTGAGAACTGATACAGATGTTCCATTAAAGGCGGCGGCGACGTGGCCACATAACCTCCTCGGGAGTGCATTATTTCTCTAATAATTTGAACACCCTGGAGTCACAATCACACATCAATTGTTCAGATGATTTGTTTCAAGACATTTGACATGTTTCCGTCCTGAAATCTCGTGTGTTGAACTAGCTAATTTTAACCTCATCCCAAACCTTCAGTTGCAAATTCCAAAACATCATTTTAGAGCTAATAACAGAGGCTTGAGCCATTGATATGCATGCTAACACAGTTATTAATGCAGTCTAAAGCAGTTATTAGAGAGAGAGAGAGAGAGATTAAGTGTGTGTGAATACTTGCGTCTGTGCGTCTCTCAGCAGTGTTAAGCATCAGCGTCTACTAATAGCGAATCTTCAATTTGAACTGCTTCAAGAACTTTGCTACTGAGAAATGTCATGTAGCTTTTCAGCTGCGAAACTATTTTATTGATAAATTTGCAGGACAGCCGCAGCGCTGACAACAAGTTTCTGTCCGCGTCTCCGCATGAGTGCGCGAGTGCATGTCTGTCTGTACTGTGTCTGTGTGTACGTCTGTGAGAGAGAGAACGGGAGAAAGAAAGCGTTATTTCCGTAGCCTACATAAAAAAGGTTTAAGACGTGGAAATAGTTTGTCATTTTTACCCTATTGGTTGTTATATTTGTCTTCTGGGGTTTTGGTTCTTTTACCTTTTGTAGATATCCCATAGTATAACAAAAAGGTTATATATCTCTTCATTGTGTTTGGGTCCCCCCTGGACGAGCAAGCATAGGCATGTGCCTATAATGCCTATGCGTAAATCCGGCCCTGACTGTGCCGCCCATGCACATAGCCATCTGATTACAGATGCAGTGACCGTTTATTATGGTCATATATGACTGATTATAGTTGTTATAGGCGATGGCTCGGTCATGGTTTAATCATCATGTGATTACTTGGTTTATTCATCTGCATTTGAATTGCAAACAGGGTTTAAATATGCCCGAGAAAATAGTGGGTGGCTGACCTGCTTTTTCTCATCTATCTTTTTTTGTTTTAATTAGTGCACTTGTTTGTTCAACTTGAAGAGGCCCAGATTGATTTTAGTCCATCAGTGGCAGATGCTCAAGCAGGCAAATGTAGATCAGAGAACATGGATGGGAGATATTAGATTAACTGTGCAGAATAATATATGGCTTGACAAATGCAGAGGCAATGAACAGAGACAAAGTGGAGCAAATGCTGTGCTTTGTGGCCAGATTCATAATCAGTTTTGCATATTCATGAAACTACAATGGCCAAAAAACTATTTGGACAATTGGGTTATGCATTACAAAACAGAAAAGCAAACCGGGTGGCGATTATTTTAAAGGATGATAGCTCAAGAACACTTTTTCATGAAAAACTTGCTTTAAATTATAGATATACCATACGGAATATGTCATGCAAAAGAAAAAAAGAGTTAATTCTGAGAATTTCTGACCATGAATTAAAAATGTATTCCCACAATTGGTCACATTTTGTTAATTTGTTCCCTTATGTAAATCATGACCACTTTGTACTAATTCGATCCCTCATTTTAGTTCAATCATGACTACAAAAGAGGGAACAAAACAGTAGTACAATTTACCTAAAACTTGGGAACAACTTAAGGTGTGGGAACAAATTATTAATTTGTAGCCACCAATTTTTTTTTTTTTTGCTACATGTCTATATGTTTTAGACATGCAATTTAAAAAATATTTTTAGCTTCAGTTTGAACAGTATTATAATACAGTTCAAACAGAAGCTAAAATATAGTGTAAAACTGCTTTTCAAATGGTAGCATGTTCATAATAGATATTATAAACTACCCTGAGGCTACTTTGTCATAAAGTATGTCCACTAAAAGCCAATAGCAAACTGCATTTTTTGCACTCTTGAAGAAAACCACAGGAAAGGGACATGGCTTGAGTCCCGAAAGAAAGTGAGCAAATGAATCTCTTCAGGAATGGATGAATGACTCATTTTATCATTTATAATCTAGTCCTCCTGAGTTGTTTTTTTTTATGTTACCTTGGAATTGAACCACTGTAAAATATTCCTTTCACATTTATACATTCTCTATGTTTGTTTGTTTTCTCCCTCAGTCTTAGCAGCTGAATTTTCTTAAGTATGAATTTAGCTTTTATGTTGTTGTCATGGAAACATTCTGATTCAGAATAAAGTGGCAGTTACGTATGGCTGTTCAAATGGCCACATATGAGACAGTGATGCCCTGCACCCATAAGAGCATTTGCTTCAAATCATCTGCCCTCACAGAATGCGCACTTCGGAATGATATTAGCCCTAAGAATCACCTCGAGACCAATTTAGAAGCTTTTATAACTAATGCAATGAATTCATGCATTTTTAATTAAGTGTCTAAATGCACTTGGGGCTGCCGAACATGCTATTGTATGTGAAACTGGCAGTACCTTTGCTATATTTGCGTAGTGTTTGCAGACACTAAATTACAAAGTGCACGGGATTTCAAAACAGATGTTGAAATGAAGCCGGCAGAGTTAGAGCGGAGAGAAATTGTGCCACAGACGTGATTTAAAAAGCCTCTGAGGCATATGATTAAGAGTCTTATTATTATTTTACTGTCACATCTTATCCCAAAAATATCTACTCCCTCAGAGTCCTTTAAAAAGATTAGGCTACAACTGTTATTGTGCTCTGGCAAATCTTCTCGGTGTTATGGCCCTTCACATATTTCAGTGCTGAAAGGAACGAGGTTGATACTCTGTCAGCTAATGAAAAGTCTTAATTGAAAAGCATAAATTAAATGCAGTGGTCTCATAAAATGCAGTGTGCAATACTAGACGCTTTTGGAAATGATCAAAATCAACAGGCGCCGGGGTGAGTGCTGAGTTTAAGAGACCTTGAGGCGCTGAAAAGGTTTCTTTCTCTGCCGTTGTGCGCTGATGAAGAGACTGTGGGGATTGAAGCTCTGCCTGCAGGTGGGTGTGTGTGAGTGAGTGGAGGTAGAGAGGCTGTGTCCTGCTGAGGGCCGGGGATGTTATTGCACTCGTCTCCGAGGAAGTCAAACTGGTGGGATCTTGTGAGGAGGTGGAAGGCCGACCCCCGTAACCTCGCTATCATCTCCGCATCGGATCTGCTGCCCACCATCAGTTTGAGCAACTCGCGCCACCCCCAAACGCAGTCCTACTCCATTCAGAGCCAGCATTAATGCATCTCCGGCTGATTTAAATACGAATCCTGTGTGGAAACACTTATGTAATGTTACCGACCTCGTAAGATGCGCGAGTCACGTGACGCTCGGGGAGGGACGGTGCAGAGGAGATGCGAACCTCGAGGTCTTGGTTTGCCCTGACCCCTCTTCATAGCCTCCGGGTAATTGCGAGGAAAATGGATGCTTTGTTGAAGTTGTGAAACACAAGTGGGCGTTTTTATGGAGTTACTCCAACAAGTGCTCTAACACTCATCTGGCAATAATTGCCAATAATTGTGCGCATTAGTGCCGCTCTGATGGATTTTGTGAGTGAAATATTTCTGCCCTTTTAAAAGGCCTTTGGGACAATAACCACAAGGTTTTACAGGCACCGCGGTACAATTAATACAATCAACAGAAGCAAGCTAAACCATTAGGCCGACTTCATGACGCGCCATCAAACGAGAGTGGCGCAGCACAATGCCGTTCCGCAGGAGGGAGGCTCATTGGGGTTTGATTAAAATCATCACTCATGGCTGGTTGACCATACAAGAGTCAAACACTTCAGAATAGCGCCATAAAAACCACCGGGTTGAATCACAATATTTCAATTGTCACCTTGAAAGAGGGGCTTCGTGCCAACGCTTTATTAGAGAGTGCTTGCTGTTGAAGTATGTTAATGTTTTAGTACAATGCGAAGCCAGTAGTTGCTTGCAAAATTCAGATATTTTTAATTAGGTTTGCTTTTGGTTTGTGTGAGTGTGTAATGCATGACACATGGTGTTTGAACATGGCTGCGCAATGTTAAATGAATAGTTCACCTAAAATTTTAATTTGCTGAAAATGTACACATCCCCAGGCCATCCAAGATGTAGAGGAGTTTATTTCTTCAACAGAAAAGACTTGTAGAAATTTAGCATTTCATCACTTGTTCACCAATGGATCATCTGCAGTGAATGGGTGCAGCGTCAGAAAGAGTTCAAACAGCTGATAAAAACATCACTGTGATCCACAAGTAATCCACATGACTAAAGTGTATCAGTTAATGTCTTGTGAAGCCAAAAGCTGTGTTTGTATGAAAAAAATCCATCATTAATGCTTTTTAACTTTAACCCGTCACTACTGGCCATTATCCATAATAATGCTTTCTCCATTGAAAAAGTCCATCCTCTGTTTTCCTCTCTCATCAAAATCCACAGGCATATTTGTTTGGAACTATTTTGAACTGTTTTCGTTAGTAAACATTGCTTGATCTGTGCATATTTCTGTCCTGATTCAGACGAGATGACGTTTTCATTGGAGAAAGCAATATTATGGATTGAGGACTCGTATTTTAGCCGGAAGCAACTGTTTAAAGTTATAAATCTGATTATGGATTTATTACAAACACACAGCTTTTGAATTGACGGACTGGAGTTGTGTGGATTATTGTGATGTTTTTATCAGCTGTTTGGACTCTCATTCTGACGGCACCCATTCACTGCAGAGCATCCACTGGTGAGCAAGTGATGTAATGATTCATTTCTCCAAATCTATTCCAATGAACAAACAAACTCATCTACATCTTGGAGAGGTCATTTTCATCAAATTTTCGTTTTAGGTTAATCCATTACTTTTGAAAAGGGAATAATTCATCAAGAAATGAATGATAATACCTTGCCTAGTGTGTAAGTAATGATAGATTATTAGATTATGTCCCATCTCGGAAATGTATAAAGCAGAATGTCTTTTGTTTTTAAGACAAGCTGGCTCTTGAAGGCATGGTTGTGCAGCGAGCTGAGTGTAGACCTGCAGTCAGTGAGAGCTACATGAAACTAAAGAAGTAAGTCAAAGCTTGATCACAATACTTCAATCTTGTCAAAGGCATTTGATCTGACCTTCTAGAGATGTGTGCTTTATTCACAGGCTCCAGATTGAAGAATCCACCAAACCTCTTCGTTTTTCCCAGAAGCTTGAGAAAGCTATCACAACAAATTACAAACCTGTGTCCAACCACAGCCATAATGTAAGTGCATGTGTGTGTGTGTGTGTGTGTGTGTGTGTGTGTGTGTGTGTGTGAGAGAGAGAGAGAGAGAGAGGGATATAATAATGTGAGCAAATGAATGAATGCTCTGGTTTGCTTATGCTTCTGTTCAGGTGGAATATGAGAAGAGAAAGAAAGAGGAAGGCAAGCGTGCAAGAGCTGACAAGCAGAAGGTTCTGGAAATGCTCTTCTCTGCCTTTGAGAAACACCAGTACTACAACATCAGAGACCTGGTGGACATTACGAAGCAACCGGTGGTAAGTTGTCCAGCTCAAGGCAGTTGAACGTGAAAACACTGTGCCATTATATAAACGAGAGCTTGTGCCTCGATCCCCTCGTGAAAAAAGTACACTTTAGTACACTTTTAAAAAGAGTACTTGTGTAACACCAGTATAAGAACCAGTTCTCACTATTAACTGGTTGCTTATTAGCATGCACATTATTAATATATTGGCTGTTTATTAGTTCTTATAAAGCATATATTCCACATTACTATATTCTAGATCCCTAATCCTAAACTTAACAACTACCTCACTAACTATTATAGCTAAATGAGGAGTTATGCAAAAGGTCATAGTTAATGGTTTGTTAATGGCGAGAACTTAACATAAATTGTGACTGTTATTTGTAATTAAATGCATGTGTATTATAGTTTGTTCATATTAAATGCAATTGCTGAACTTCAGGGTGCTTTCTTTGACGGACCACTTTAAAATACAGTGTATTGCCGTGCTATTATATTAAACTAAAATATATTTTAATGTCATCTATTTTGAAACTTTGTCATGTATTTAAATATATATTTAATTACACATTTGAATGATGAGGTTGCAATTTAGAAAAAAAAAAAACTTCCGAGTGCACCCTTTTACGCAAGGGTTCATCAAAACTGATGTTTGCTCTGTTAATGGCTATTTTGAATGAATCTTTTCAGTTGTTTTATCAGAAGTTATACATGAGAGAGATTAAACCAAGTTACAAGAAATCGCAGATATTCTGCATGGGTTTGGTGTTGATTATATTTTCATAGTTAAGTGAGCTCTTGATGATCCTATGAATAATTGCCACTTGACTGCTGCCTCAGTCTCCCTGAAGGATTGGAGAAATATAAATGTGATTGAAGTTACATGAGTCATAACTGAAAATAAACTAAACAGAACTAAGATAATTGTTACTTCCCACGGTAGTCTTGCCATTTAGTGCATAGATTACACTAAGTGAGGCTAAATAAAGAATTTAGCACTTTTTCACAAAGTTGTTAAAAGTTGGATGATGTATGATCATATCTTGGCAACATGTGTTCACCCTGTCGATCTGCTCTTCCTCTAGATTTACCTGAAGGAGATTCTTAGAGAGATCGGAGTGTATAATTCCCGAGGGCCTCATAAGAGCACCTGGGAGCTTAAACCAGAGTATCGCCACTATGAGGAAGGACAGGAGGATGAGGAGGAAAAAATAGAGTAATCCGGTTTACATAAGCCTGGGTTGGTTTTGCTTTCATGTAACTGTTGTTTATTTTTGTGCCAGATTTATTTTGGACCTTGTTCACTCCCAGGTGGAACGAATGTCGGTATAAAAGAAATCAAGATAAACCTTTTTTTCTTGGGTTACATAACTCGCTTTCTCTAAGAGCATTATGAAATGAATACTGTAATTTGCATAAGACTCTTACAGCCTTCTGAGTTGAGAGCACTTGTGTTTATGGTTACAGAAGCACATTAATAACATTAATGAAAACACCCTTTGGACTTTCTATTAGTTTAACAGTTTCATAACTCTCGTCAGTAACCGTTAGTGCATATAAACACATCTGTCCTGCTGGGCAAGAGTAAATTGCTTAAGATCACTTGCAGGTCACACTTTACCACAAAACTAAATTAAAACAAATTTTGCATTGCAAGATGATGCATATTTTTTTGGACCAACAAGGATTTCTGGATTGTTACATAATCACAATTTCTCCCAAAATTCACTACTGTAATGCCTTTTAGTGCTTCTGTATTTAATATTGTTCTCTACAGTGTTTACTCGTCACTGTAGTTAGTTTTTCAGTTTAAATTTGAATGAAGGCAACACAATAAATACCTTCATAATGTATAAAACTTTTTTTATTTGTAGAGATTTGTAGAAATACTGGTGGTGGATGAGGAGATACCCCATGACAATGTAAAGCGCTTTGAGTGCCAAGAAAGCTCTATATAAATGTCTTATTAGCATTTTATTTAGGGGTTGGTTTGTGATATAAAAATTTTTTTAAAAGCAAAATATTATTTTTGTTCTGGGTAGGTGCCGCCCACCATATCTGCAGTGATGTTTCCTCTGCTATTATAAAAATATATTTTTCACCACCCCCAATACATAGATTAATATTAAGTTACATATAATACAATTATTAAATGCTTTATCCCGGTCACAAGCACATAGACAATATTTAAAATTATATTGTATTCCTGTGATTCAAAGCTGATTTCAGGATCATTACTCCCCAGGCTTCCAGTGTCACACGATCCTTCAGAATCCTTTTTAATATGCTGATCTGCTGAAGAAATATTGCTTATCAGTGTTGAAAACCAGTCAATATTTTTGAAATACAAGATGAAGGAATTTACTTAATATACCATTTACTTGAAATGGAAAATAATAGTAAAACGTTTTTGCTGTCACTTTTGACGAGATGTCTGAGCGTATAAAAGTATTTTTTTTTACTTAACAGTAGCATATAAATTCATTTTCCTACAAGCATTAAACTATGCGCTAGTTATTAAAATACAGGCGAAGTAATTTTTGGTACAATTTCGTTACATTACATACAGCAAGCATTAAACAAGAAAAAAACTCAAATGCAGTATTCTTAGTTTGGATGCATTGTTGAATGTTTATTATGAAACCGGAAGATACAGATATTACAGGGAAAAGCATAAGACAATAACATTACCTAATGTCATGAATACTAAAATGGTACATTTACATTTGTGTTCATCTGGGCTTTCTCTCCAAGCCCTATCCGATGTGTGAAAGCCATGTGTGGTAGGTACTGTAGGTGTGAAATTCTTATTCTATCGCCACCTTCATACAATTTTTTGGCCCTCCACTGTTATTTTTCATCGGCTCGGGTTGATCCAGCATGCCATCTGGATTTATTGTTTTGCCTATGGAAACACTGGCAAGAGAAAAGGAGTCAAAAATAGAGCCCTCCGGCCTTAAAAGCACACAAACCAGCACAGACATGTGCTCAGGTAATACATGCTATTATGTAGTTTCACTGGTCGTGACCTCAGCGATTTGTAGTCATCATTGCACATCTTTACTGCGTTAACGTCTTGACATTCACTTTAGTCTATGTTGCTAAACCATTTGCACTAAAGGTGCATTTAAGACAGTTAAGTGTTGTACCTTACAATCCTTTGCATTATTTTCTTTGCGTGCCATTCAAAGTTTCATATCATATTGGCTTTATGCTGCAAACCTAAGAGGGGAAAAAAAAGCAGAATTAAGCTCATTTACCATTATATAAGCCATAGTCATAATATCAGTTATAATGCATATTCACAAGGCAGAAGGGCTCTTGACGGTGAGCACTCACTCGTATGCTAATGCAGTACCTGATGGACAGGTAACAGCCACCTCCTGCATGTTAAATGCATTTTCATTTAATGGGCACCTTCCCTCTGCTCTCAGCTGATGCACGGACCCCAGTGAGAGCGAGCGGCCCTTATCCTGTGTCCTGCAGCCCGTCTAGTGAGAAAGAGGGAAGTGTCAATTAGTCATTTCACTACTCCAGTCAATCAATCAGTCATTTCCTATAATCTTTTATTAAATTAACAAAGGTATGGAAGCCCATTTCCGCCACTAAATAATAATAAAAAAAAAAAAAACGTTATCGCAACTTTCTCACAATTCTTCCCCCCCCCCTCCCCCCTCAGAATTGTGAGAAAGTTGCAATTCTGAGAAAAAAAGGTCGCTATTCCTTTTTTTATTCAGTGGCGGAAACGGACTTCCACATAAATGTGAAGTCACTTTTTTTCAGTAAGGATCAATTAATGATACATTAAACAATTCATAGAAGATTTAAACCTGTGAAGTTGTTTTCAGATGACAAAACTGCAACTAAACTGCAACTTGCATGACTGCAAGCCAAGTGCATTAGGCATATTATATAAATAGTTATAATTTAAATTCTAGACAAAATGTAATTGAAAATTTATTTTAACTGATCAAAAGTGACTGTTACGACAAATATATAATGTCAAAAGATTTATATTTTAAATAAATGTTCTTTTGAACTTTCTTTTCAAAGAGGCAGAAAAAATATTTTCCACCAAAAAATTAAGCAGCACAACCTTTATTAGCATAAGAACCTTCTGATAACTGTGCACCAATACTATTAATGATAATATAATGCTTACCTTTGAAAGCATGTCGCTCATGTTAAGTTGCAAAGAAGGGGTTTTCATGCATTACAAACACGTTTTTGTATATATATATATATATATATATATATATATAAAAAAAAAACTTGGCACCACAATCTGATCTAGAAAAGCTCTCCCTTGGCCCAGGTAAACACATTGATGATCAAATGCATGCTGACCTGTGAACACAGAGACTTATAGCACGTATTTATTGAACTCCAGCTTAAGTTGAACTGCATCAGGGGGATACAAATAGCCTAATATTTGTCCGAGATCAGATATTTCAGCTTAACTGTGTCTGTAATTTAAACCATCATATATAATAAACATTAACAAGTTGTTTATGATACTCCATAATCTTCAAGACATGGTGGAGAGCACGTGTTCAGCAGGCCAACGCACAGCCTGCACAGTATGGAGCGCCAACCCTGCCAACAGCCTGCAGAACAACTCAACATACACATGCATTTAAGACTCTTGTTAAAGGTCAGATTACCTGATATGCATTCTTGGTAAGTCATGGTAGCGGACTGTAACTCTGTCGGTGATATAATAAGAGCTGGGTGTCGACAGCTCCGACTGCCTCTGCTTCTTCTTGGAGAAAGTGAAAGAGGGGAAAGCTTCGCTGCTGGGGTTTAGAAGAGAGGAAATGCGCCACTCACTCGCTTCTCTCCGCCCATCGACTGGACATATGCGCCCTCTACAGGACACAGATGACACTGTACTAAAGACATGACAAAACAACAACAAAATCAAATAATTAACAGTAAATAAAAGTTGCTGTAAGCGAATTCAGCTGTTACAGCTTTATGTATAGATGTGTGAGATCTATAGTAGTCTATCTATTTAGATAGCCTACCTAATGTGGTCCAAGACAAACTGAATACTGGCTTGCCAAAACTTTGCAAGTTACACTAAAGTTATATACAGGTGCATCTCAATAAATTAGAATGTCGTGGAAAAGTTCATTTATTTCAGTAATTCAACTCAAATTGTGAAACTCGGTATTAAATCATTTCTATGCACACAGAGGAGTAGTATTTTAAGTCTTTTGTTCTTTTAATTGTGATGATTTTGTCTCACATTTATCCAAAACCCACCAATTCACAATCTCAACAAATTAGAATACTTCATACGGCCAATAAAAACATTTTTTTTTGTGAATTGTTGGCCTTCTGGAAAGTATTTGGTAGGGGCTCCTTTTGCTTTAATTACTGCCTCAATTCGGCGTGGCATGGAGGTGATCAGTTTGTGGCACTGCTGAGGTGGTATGGAAGCCCAGGTTTCTTTGACAGTGGCCTTCAGCTCATCTGCATTTTTTGGTCTCTGCATATTTTGCTTGACAATCCTCATAAGGCTGCGCTTCTCTCGGTTGGTTGTGCATCTTTTTCTTCCACACTTTTTCCTTCCACTCAACTTTCTGTTAACATGCTTGGATACAGCACTCTGTGAACAGCCAGCTTCTTTGGCAATGAATGTTGTGGCTTACCCTCCTTGTGAAGGGTGTCAATGATTGTCTTCTGGACAACTGTCAGTTCAGCAGTCTTCCCCATGATTGTGTAGTCTAGTGAACCAAACTGAGAGACCATTTTGAAGGCTCAGGAAACCTTTGCAGGTGTTTTGGGTTGATTAGCTGATTGGCATGTCACCATATTCTCATTTGTTGAGATAGTGAATTGGTGGGTTTTTTGTTAAATGTGAGCCAAAAACACAATTAAAAGAACCAAACTTAAACTACTTCAGTCTGTGTGCATTGATTTTATTTAATACACGAGTTTCACATTTGAGTTGAATTACTGAAATAAATGAATGTTTCCACGACATTCTAATTTATTGAGAAACACCTGTAATCCGGAGCTACTTCAAACGGCTCTACATGCAAATCGAACCGTCCTGTAGCTCTGTGCCAAGTTGACCGAATCTGATTTAAAGGCTTTAGGAGGAATTGCAGTCAGATGTGTTCACTGGGCATGCAGAAAAACCTAAACAGTTAGAAAAGGGGTCACTATTGTACCCAAACAGTACAATTTTGAAGGTATTTGACAAAGTCAGATGAATGCAACATGAAAACTTTAAGATGAGGATGATTAGAGCAATAAACCAAATTTGTACAATAATTTTGTCAAGCCAGTATTCATTCATTCATTCAATAATTCATTCACTCATTCATTTAACATTTTTCCTCACTTGAATAAAAAATGCTGTCAAACGATTATCGCGATTAATCGCATCCAAAATAAATGTTTTTGTTTACATAATATATGTGTGTATACTGTGTATATTTTTATTTATATAACATACAACCCATGCGTGTATATATTTAATAAAAATATTTTATGTTATATGGTAAAATATTATATATAAAATATAAGAATATACATCAGACAAACTGTATTACTGCAAATATTTTCAAAATATATGCTATATGTGTGTGTGTATTTATATATATTTACATAATAAATATACACAGAACACACACACACACCACGACACACACACATTATGTACACCAAACTTTTGGATGCGAATAATCGCGATTAAAAGTTTGACAGCACTAAAAAAATGCATTAATATTTATCAATTTCGGACACATTTAGTGGATTGTCATTGCAGGTTTTACATAATTTTTTTTTCTTTTAAACGACACATTTTATTGTTTAAATGAATTCAAATGTCATGCAGAAAGACGATTAATGGCCAGTGTATCTAGGCCTACCCTTTGTCTCAAAGCAAGGCTACATCATTGTCAGTGGTAGGCTAATACATCTGACATGTTTTAATCACATGACTTGAATCTTGCTTTTGATAAATGTACTCGGAGATTAAAACAAATATGCTATAGAAAGATTTTAGGCGTTTAGTTTTCGGTATTTAGTAGTCCTTGCCTGTAGGTTACTCTTAGTATCAGCAGGTGGTGCTGTTCAACAAGCCATACGATCGTTCAACATGGCAATAACTCAATGAAAACTGTCTTCAAATAAACCTATAGACAGACCCTCAGCCTCCTAGTAATTTCATTAATGTTGATCATCAACCACCCCCCGTAATACTGAAACAATTTATAAACTAGGGTAAACACAATCTAATCTAATGCTGGAAACTGTGCTTAGGGGGCTTTTTGAGCTCAGACAGATGATTAATGATGCTCCTTTTTGTCTAATTAGTGTCTGGGCAAAATTAAGCTATTTGCAACCGGTTTTTATTTCCCCTCGGGATACAGATAAAGTAAACGGAACCTATTTGTATGAAAAAAAATCCCACTTTTTCTTTTTTAAGACTACGTAGGCTAGAGTTGCCTGGTAAAATACCAATGCGCTCAATAGCACTTCTGTTGTACAAACGCAGCGACATCCAGATGAGGGCAGAAGTGCATTACTGTCTCAGAGAGAGACACTTGTATGAAAGGTTTTACTTCTGGAACTAACGCAATTTAAAACCGACGGCATCTCTTCAAATATATTGGCCATTACTTTTAAATGAGATCTTCACAAAAGGAAGGCTAGCATAGTAATTTAGACTATTATAATATTTCAGCTCCTGCTTTTTATTCGATGTAGGTTCTTTTTTTTTTACCTATAATCCGATTTGCAAATGTGCTTGCAGGCAGTAGTGTGATATTGTAACAGCTACCAATTCCGGTGCCTCTCAATAAATTAGAATGTCGTGGAAAAGTTCATTTATTTCAGTAATTCAACTCAAATTGTGAAACTTGTGTATTAAATAAATGCAATGCACACAGACTGAAGTAGTTTAAGTCTTTGGTTCTTTTAATTGTGTTGATTTTGGCTCACATTTAACCAAAGCCCACCAATTCACTATCTCAACAAATAAGAACACTTCACAAGACCAATAAAAAGTATGTTTAATTTACTGTAGCATGTACTCAATACTTGGTAGGGGGGCTCCTTTTGCTTTAATTACTGCATCAGTGCGGCGTGGCATGGAGACAATCAGCATGTGGCACTGCTCAGGTGTTATGGAAGCCCAGGTTTCTTTGACAGTGGCCTTCAGCTCATCTGCATTTTTTGGTCTCTTCTCATTTTCCTCTTGACAATACCCCATAGATTCTCTATGGGGTTCAGGTCTGGTGAGTTTGCTGGCCAGTCAAGCACACCAACACCATGGTCACATGTGGGCAGGTGCCAAATCCTGCTGGAAAATGAAATCAGCATCTTCAAAAAGTTGGTCAGCAGAAGGAAGCATGAAGTGCTCCAAAATTTCTTGGTAAACGGGTGCAGTGACGTTGGTTTTCAAAACACAATGGACCAACACCAGCAGATGACATTGCACCCCAAATCATCACAGACTGTGGGAAACTTAACACTGGACTTCAAGCAACTTGGGCTATGAGATCCTCCACCCTTCCTCCAGACTTTAGGACCTTGGTTTCCAAATGAAATACAAAACTTGCTCTCATCTGAAAAGAGGACTTTGGACCACTGGGCAACAGTCCAAGTCTTCTTCTCCTTAGCCCAGGTAAGACGCCTCTGACGTTGTCTGTGGTTCAGGAGTGGCTTAACAAGAGGAATACGACAACTGTAGCCAAATTCCTTGACACGTATGTGTGTGGTGGCTCTTGATGCCTTGACCCCAGCCTCAGTCCATTTCTTGTGAAGTTCCCTCAAATTCTTGAATCGATTTTGCTTAAATCCTCATAAGGCTGCGGTTCTCTCGGTTGGTTGTTCATCTTTTTCTTCCACACTTTTTCTTTCTACTCAACTTTCTGTTAACATGCTTGATACAGCACTCTGTAAACAGGCAGCTTCTTTGGCAATGAATTTTTGTGGCTTACCCTCCTTGTGAAGGGGTCAATGATTGTCTTCTGGACAACTGTCAAGTCAGCAGTTTTCCCCATGATTGTGTAGCCTAGTGAACAAACTGAGAGATCATTTTGAGGGCTCAGGAAACCTTTGCAGGTGTTTGAGTTGATTAGCTGATTGACATGACACCATATTCTAATTTGTTGAGATTGGAATTGGTGGGTTTTTGTTAAATGTGAGACAAAATCATCACAATTAAAAGAACCAAAGACCTTAAACTACTTCAGTCTGTGTGCATTGATTTATTTAATACACGAGTTTCACAATTTGAGTTGTATTATTGAAATAAATGAACTTTTCCATGACTTTCTGATTTATTGAGATGCACCTGTATGTGCGAGTTGTTTCATGGCATTTCACTGCACGTCCACTTTGGCTATAACAAGAAAGAGCAATCAAATTCTCAAATTACCAACAGCTTACCACGTTCAGCTGACTGTCCAATTATCTGTCAGCCCTTGATACAACAGTCAGTGACTCAATTACAATAAAATGCTTACACTCTGGGCTGAAAATTACTGTCCCTCAGTCAGTGTTGGTTTGTGTGTCCTCAGAGATATGCTGCATATATGCAGATGAGCTGCCCTGGGTCATAAACGCCCAGTGCAATTAAAGTCTTCAAACTGGGGACGAGACTCTGAGTGATTTATCAAAATGAGCTTCTTTCCGCTTTTTATCTGAAGAAGAGGGAAAGTCAATGCGTGAGACCTTTAACCCTTTCCCATAACTCTGATGGTACATGCAAACCAGTCAATATCCTGCTTCAAGCTCAAATGTTCATCAGTAGACGGAATAAAATCTTCCCCAGAGAAAGTGCTGGGCACACTCGTGCAGTTTTTGGGAAATTAAAGTTTTTAAATATTAAAGGTTTCAAAGATTTACTTTGACCATTTATTGCTGTTCATGCATGCTGTCAGGTTATATTTATGACAGTAATTTTACTGTACTTAATTGGAATATGAATATTTCAATGTATAGTTTATACCCTTAAGCTGTAAGGGACTTTCAGAAAATGTGATTTTAATCACAGAATTATAAAGTGCCTTTAGAAAGGCAAAAGTGTGAGACTTTAAAATTCATGGGATTTGATTTGGAGTTCATTATTTGCGTAGTAGACAAATATGAACTTGTGAAGATTCACACAAATCTGTCTGGAACGGATTAGAAAATAATTTTCAAAATCAAAAATAATCTGTTGGAATGAATATTAAACAAATTATGTAGGCTATATGGAATCCATGCTTTCTCTTATCATTCTTTCTTTGGTCTTTTATCGAGTGAATAATCTCAGGCTTCAATTCTAATATATTACAGGTTCTCTGAAGAGAAATTAGTTGTCTAATAATTGAAAAATAATTTACTTTTATTATTTTGCCAATAAATGAATGATGACCTATTACTGGCAATACTGTAAAAAACAGATGGTTACATTTATTATTATTATTAATTCTAACTGCAACCTGTGAATTTGAAATAGTCAAATCTAAATCTGAACTGAATGTGTTATTTCAGCATTTTAAAACGATTTTTTTTTTGTAGTTTGTAGATTTCATCACCATAGCTTATGCCAACTGGGTAAAATAAAATTTTTTAAATTAAAAATAAAGCAGCTCAGTGCCCTTCAGATTGATCTTCCAAACCTGAAGGTGATCATAAAGGCCACATTGAATACTGGGAATACCAGTTATATATATATTTATATTTGTGTGTGTATATATATATATATCTATATATATATATATATAGATATATACAGTGGGTACGGAAAGTATTCAGACCCCCCTTAAATTTTTCACTCTTTGTTATATTGCAGCCAGTTGCTGAAATCATTTAAGTTAATTTTTTTTTTCCTCATTAATGTACACCCAGCCCCCCATATTGACAGAAAAACACAGAATGTTGACATTTTTGCAGATTTATTAAAAAA
The DNA here is from genome assembly GCA_018155175.1 of Sinocyclocheilus anophthalmus. Taxonomy (NCBI): domain Eukaryota; kingdom Metazoa; phylum Chordata; class Actinopteri; order Cypriniformes; family Cyprinidae; genus Sinocyclocheilus; species Sinocyclocheilus anophthalmus. The sequence continues at coordinate 6,199 of JADLZN010010027.1, read as the reverse complement.
AAAAAACGGAAATTCACATGGTCCTAAGTATTCAGACCCTTGCTGTGACACTCATATATTTAACTCAGTGCTGTCCATTTCTTCTGATCATCCTGGGGGGGGGGGGGGGGGGGGGGGGGGAAAGATGGTTCTACACCTTCATTTGAGTCCAGCTGTGTTTGATTATACTGATTGGACTTGATTTTGAAAGCCACACACCTGTCTATATAAGTCCTTACAGCTCACAGTGCATGTCAGCGTAAATGAGAATTATGAGGTCAAAGGAATTGCCTGAAGAGCTCAGAGACAGAATTGGGCAAGGCACAGATCTGGCCAAGGTTACAAAAAAAAATTCTGCTCCACTTGAGGTTTCCTAAGAGCACAGTGGCCTCCATTATCCTTAAATGGAAGACGTTTGGGATCACCAGAACCCTTCCTAGAGCTGGCCGTTCGGCCAGACTGAGCTATCGGGGGAGAAGAGCCTTGGTGATAGAGGTAAAGAAGAACCCAAAGATCAAAGTGGCTGAGCTCCAGAGATGCAGTCGAAAGATGGGAGAAAGTTGTAGAAAGTCAAAAATCACTGCAGCCCTCCACCAGTCGGGACTTTATAGCAGAGTGGCCCGACGGAAGCCTCTCCCCAGTGCAAGACACATAAGCCCTCATGGAGTTTGCTAAAACACCTGAATGAGATTTCTCTGGCTGATGAGACAAGATATAACTTTTTGGCCTTATTCCAAGCGTTATGTTTGAATGAAACCAGGCACTGCTCATCACCTGTACAATATAGTCCCAACAGTGAAGCATGGTGGTTGCAGCATCATGCTGTGGGGGTGTTTTTCAGCTGCAGGGACCGGACGACTGGTTGCAATCGAGGGAAAGATGAATTCGGCCAAGTACAGGGATATCCTGGACGAAAACCTTCTCCAGAGTGCTCAGGAACTCAGACTGGGCCGAAGGTTTACCTTCCAACAAGACAATGACCCTAGGCACACAGCTAAAATAGCGAAGGAGTGGCTTCACAACACCTCTGTGACTGTTCTTGAATGGCCCAGCCAAGCCCTGACTTAAACCCAATTGAGCATCTCTGGAGAGACCTAAAAAAGGCTGTCCACCAACATTTACCATCCAAACTGACAGAACTGGAGAGGATCTGCAAGGAGGAATGGCAGATGATCCCCAAATCCAGGTGTGAAAATCTTTTTGCATCTTTCCCAAAAAGACTCATGTCTTTATTGATCAAAGGGTGCTTCTAACTAATCTGAGCAAAGGGTCTGAATACTTAGGACCATGTGATATTTCATTTTTTCATTTTAATAATCTGCAAAAATGTCAACAATTCTGGTTTTTCTGTCAATATGGGTGCTGTGTGTACATTAATGAGGAAAAAAAATTAACTTAATGATTTTAGCAATGGCTGCAATATAACAAAGAGTGAAAAAATTAAGGGGTCTGAATACTTTCCGTACCCACTGTAATATAATATATAATATATATATAATATATAGTTGTATATATATATTAGTGCCCCTAGACTTTTGGACCCAACTTTATTAGCGTCACTGACGTATCATTAGTATGTTCCTCTATGGGTTTTGACATAACTCACATTGTTTTAATTCCTCAATGGTTAAGTCATATAGAGAATCAGGGTAGTCTGGGGCCACAGTGCCTTTTTTGGGAATGTCATGTGAGAGCGCTGATGCCGTTTAGCCTGAAAATAAAGTTGGAGCTGTCTGGAAGTTGTGGAATGTGTGGCAGGCTCAGGGCCAGTGCTGTGTTTGGAGACGACTAGGCCGGATAGCAGGGTTCTCAGGGACACCCAGACAGACAGGAGGCAGGTACTGCTGATCTTCATTCTTCTCCTCCCACCGCATCTACACAGTCATGAGGAGAATGCAATACGGAAAAACAGTTCTAAGAACAGCCTTTACCACAGTTGAGCAATATCCCATTTGTGAATCTAAACGCTTTAATCCAGTATTTGATGGCAGCTCCTTTTTCTGCTGAAGGGAGGACACTGCTGCTGATGCTCTTGTTTTAGGGCCAGTGCTTTGCGATGCCCCTTGGCAAAGTGTCGGCATTGATGGAGATACAGTCCTCAGCCTCTCCGCACTGGCATCTTAAAGGGGACATTCCCTCCAGTATGAAGATACGTCCTCATTCAACTCTCTATCCTAGTGTGCCAACGGTTTTCTGTGAAACAAAACAAAATAAAACATTTATTTTAAATTCATATAATAAAAAGTCATTGGGGCACTTTTTTGTAAATAAATAAATACACATACATACATAACTGATGGAATTTTTTATACTATACCAAACCCATATGACCTTTTCTTTCTTTTTTCTTTTTTAAACACAAAATAGATATTTAATCCAATGTCCAAGCTGGCCCCCATACAATTAAAGTCAGTTGGGACCAGATGCTGCAAGCTCCAATAAAGGACAAAAAGCACCATAAAGTGTAACAGGTTATGTTGCTGTTAACAGACTGTTGCCTTGGCAACTACTAAAATAAAGTTTTCTATATATATATATAATATATAATACTGTATACTGTATTTATTTCAATGAAATTTTATTGGTGTCAGTAATAGTAACTACTAAAAGTAGTAACCCTGGTACTGAAAAGTATTCCCTAGAACTCATATACTATATTTTAATTATTCTGCAAAGTGAGGAAAAAAAGAGACCAAAATGTAAGATAGTATTACTGACAACCTTGCTTGACAGCCATGGTCACCAGTGGACATCAGCAGCTTTGACATTTTTCTAGATCTCTGCAATTTTGTTCCACAGATGAAAGAAAGAGTATTAAAAAATACTAACGTTGACTATATCCTGTGTAGGCAGCAGCAAAATCAGTCTCACTTTATCTCCATGTCTTCTCAGAGCACTTTTAAAGACCATTTCCCATCGCTCTGTAAACTGCCTTACATGTCTTACAGCAAATAAAAAGTCACCCATGCAGAAACAGACACTCTGCCTTACAAGCCAAATCCCAGGAGGACAATAACAGTTCATTCCTTTCATTATTTTATTCCCATTGTAGGGGGTTATAAATTTAACAAAGTCGTCTTGAAACTATTCCAGAAACTCCCAGGGCAGCCCTAAGGTTTAATGGAGCGTGCATGCTCTTATCTTTGGTAAGGGCCATTTGGTTACTGGAGGATGGGAGAGGAGTGGAACATTAGCACATTAGCATGTGATGCCAAGGTGATCATATGCTGCTGGCTGTTTGTATTGGGCATGAAAAACAGCACTGCAATCAGGGAAATGAATTCAGCTCTGCGCCTGATGTAGAGGAGAAATAAGCTTGTGGATGTCTAATGGTAACACGCTTTGTTCCTGAAATGACACACTATGAAAGCTGTCGCTTGTGAAAAAAGAAGTTAACTTTAGCATTCTTTTAAAAAGAGCACTTAATTAAATCACTAATGAACTTAAATGAAAATTTATTATACTTATATTTATATTAAATGCAATTATTTGAACTTATGAGTGCTTTTTTGACCCACTTAAGTACATCTTTATGTAATTTCATAATTACTTCTATTGTCTTTGAATTACTAAAATATATTTTTAAAGTACTTCTACTGAAATGTATAATGTCATTTTATATTTATTTGTAATTACACATTTGTAATGCTGACGTTGCGATTTAGCTCATTTATTAACTTTAAATGTAATCAAATAAAACACCACAGTTAAAATCATAATCAAGTATTTTACATGTGCTTTAGTATGTTAGTCAACACATCAAAATAAGTGTACTTCTTTGCATGAGACCAGATTATTAAAACATGATATGTGCTTGAAAGTAAAACTTTTATTTTGACATTATTACAAAGTGTACTTAAAGGTCTGCTCTCTTTAAGTCACTTAAGGTCCGTGTTTTTCAATCAAGTTATATTAAAAGCAGTACGTTTTCAAAATGTTATGTTAAAGGTGACATGTCATGAAAATCTGACTTTTCCAGGTTTTTTTTCCCCCCCCCCCCTTAGTGCTATAATAATGATGTCCCATGTGCATCTACCACCAAGGAAATGTGGTTGGTAACACTGTTTAGAGTCCCAGCCTCAGAGGAGACAAGAGAGCTGTGGATTTATTGATTTATTTACTGTATATTGCTGCTGCCACACAGATCTAAAATAAACATGCAATTTATTTCCCAGCTGTTTACATTCACAGACATAACAGACTGTTTTTGTAACTTGTGTTTTTTACGTAAACTTGTGTGTGAATGAGAACTTAGTTTAGTACTCACATGCTGTGACAGCCGCTTTCTGTCCGTGTGCTTCGGATGTGTGCGCTCAGAAAACCGTCTATCAGATGTTTAAATTCATGTGGTTTAAAAAGCATGATTTCAGCGCGATAAACCTGATAATCAGAACCAAAACAGATGTTTTTTTTAAGCAGGTCGGAGCTGTAATGGCGCAGCTCTATTCTGGAAAAGGGGGCGGGGAGCAGCAGCTAATTTGCATATAAAGAGACAGGCCCGAAAAAAATAGGCATTTTCAAAATGATATAATAAAGATTATGTAGGGTATTTTGAGCTGAAATTTCACAGACAAATTCTGGGGACACCAGAGACTTATATTACATATCGTAAAAAGGGGCATTATATGTCTCCTTTAAGATGCAAAGTAGCCTATACTCAAAGACTAGAATACATTAAAGGGACTTTGGTATACTTCAAGTACACATTCAATACATTTAAGCACATTTCTGTGGCAAATTGGTGAATATTTCATGATCTGAGATGGTTTAAATGGCTATTATGAAACATAGTTCCTACTGTAAATTCTGATTAGATAAGTTGCATATAAAGTTGTTGTTAAATAGACAACAAACACACATCTATGAGTGCATTCTTTATTAATACAGCGAGTTACTTGGCACCATAAACCTGTTGTCACTTAATGTGACTATTTATTGAAAATTGCTGTCTGTTATCATAAAACTGTTTGTGCTTCATGTTGTGCTTAAGAAAACCTCTTACCTACAGTATCATTAGTTCCAATTAGCTTCTGCAAAAAGCAGCTTTCTACATCAGCCATTCCTAAGATTCAGTGTATTTTGATGAAATGTTTCTTTTCCTTTTTCAAGCAATTATATGATATTAGATGTTTACCAGTGCCCAATATTTCAGAGTACTCTTAAAAGCATGAAAAAGGCTTATATTTTCCCCTGTCTGCTGTCTTTGACGTCACCGCTCAGGGTAGTTCGTAATGAAGGGCTTGAGACGTGACTAGCGCTGAGACTGGAGGGCAAAACATCCATAGAACAGGCCTGTTAATTTTCCATCTGTTTCAGAATATCTAAATCACCCTTCAAAAGAATGATGGTACACTGACTTCTATTAAGGCAAATGGCTTGTGTTTCTTTCCCACGCTTCCCTCCAAACGACTATTCTGGGAGTATGAAAGGTTGGTGAGCGGGTACGAAATACTGCAAAATGGCAGATTGTTTCACGGCAGTGACAAATACACGTGTATAGATATCCACTGTAATTATGATAGATGTATACATTTATGACAGTGAATCCTACTTACTTAAATGTAGGGGGCGCCAAAGTCCCAGAAATTACACAAAACTACACGTGAAACGTTTGTGCGCATTGAATTCATATCCTGGATTTATCTGTTTGACTGTACATAGTATGTTTTATTAATAAGGTGTACTAAATTTGGCACTGTGTTAATGGATTAAGCATTTTCTTTATAATGGTTTTCTATGGGAAACTTAACATACAATTCAGCATATTGCGTGACTTGCGTTCCGATTCTGTGCGCATTTGTTCACTTATATATAGTATGCATCATTAGTAAGGTGTATAAATTGTGCATTTATAATGAATTTGGTCTTTAATATCACCGTCTTAGTGCAGTAGTGCTTAGTACAAGACTGGTAAAAATAACTGTCGAGTAGCAGAGGCCTTGTTTTGCGCTCAGGTGAAAACAATTAACTGCGGTGCCTTTAGGCAGTCAGTGCTATCATGATGTAATTTTCCTGCAGCTCAGTGATTGGCTGACAAAAACTGTAAAGCAGAGAGCATATGAGCAAAGATGGCAAAATTCAAATCGAATGTGCCAGCCAAGCAACTACCATTGAATGCAAAAGGGACTACTACTTTAACGCACAGCCTCTCATAACTTTATTAGTACATTTCCATGAACAATTACAACATAACATCATTAGAACAAAGGTTAACAACATG